>VZTI01000233.1:61583-155238 GCA_013397865.1 Struthidea cinerea
ATTTTTTTTTTTTTTTTTTAATAATGCTGCACATCTAGCAGCATTTGCAAATTTGTGCACATTTCAAATCATTCTTGTGCTTTCTCAGGCCTCCTTTTAAAATGCCCTGGATTTTTCATGCTGTCCAGAGTACTGTGGAGGGCTGTCACAGACCTTATGCCAGGGTTTTCCTGCCAGGTCAAATTGGAGCTCTCTGAGATCATTTATTGAAGCAGAAAGCCCCGAGGTCGCATGGGGGTGGGAAGTGCTGAATCATTTACGATGAGTTCACTTTGCACACTGATGGCTGGTTTTGGGGCACCTGCTCAGCATCCCCTGCCAGGTGCTGTGAGCTCCGTGGATGTCCATGGGAGCTGAGGATATTCAACCACACCAAACCAAGCTCTGCTGCTCTGTTCAATTTGGCTTGGTCTGGGGTGCACCACGGCACCCACAGTGGCTGCTCAGCAGCAGCAAAAAGATGGACCCTGCTATCTTTTCAACAGGGAGACAGTAGCTGCTGTGGTGCAGAATCTGCGGCCAAAAACAAGATGCTGTTCATATCCTGCTGGGATGGAGTGGACCTGTCTTAATCATAGTAAAACTCAGCAGTGTTTCCTACACATCTGTCCCACAAATGGGGCTGTAGCACTCCACAGCAGAGCCAGGACCTGATCCATGCCTGCTCAGGTGTTGGAAGAAACCAGAAGCTGGTTGGGGCAACAGGAAAAGCCCCCAGGCAGGGCCTTGGGGAGAACCATAATGTGATGGGGACCTGCCACCAGATGCTGAGGGGAGTTTCTCAGCCAGGCAAACTGAGGCTCCCAAAAGAGTGAGGGCCTCCAAGGGCTGGATCCTGAAAGGGAATTGTTCCCTGCTCCAGCCTCTGTGCTTACAAGAAGGTGGGGAGCTGATAAAGGTTGCTGATCCTCAGCAGCCAAGGTGTTTTGGAGCTGGGATCCCAGCTGACCCCCATTCTCCCATATATTTATCGTGTGGAGGACTGAGATTGGGTATCCCTGGATCTGGAAGCTGCAATGCCTGTTTACAGTAGACAGCTAAAGCTGTGGAAAAGTGATGAAACTCCAACTGGGAGGCTGTAGTAACTCATATCCTCTGCAAAATGACCTGGAGGAGGGGTTTTACATGCACCAAAGCTTATCATTAATTTGTTTGAATTTAGGACTCGCTTCCATCTTGGGGCGGGGGATGAATCAGAAGCCCTTCCAGTGAAATCAATGGAGTAATCAGTGTGTCAATAGGATTAAGCCTGTTTTCTCCACACTGTCCTTTTGCCCTCCTACCTGTGCAGGAGACAGCACCTGCCGTGGCAATGTTTCCTGTCGTTGCTGCGGGATCTCAAGGGGAAGGATGAATAACTTGCACAGCCGAGGCACTGACTCACTCCTGTCCCCAGCAGCTGAGGCACAGACCGTCAGCGGCTGGAGACAGCGGGGAGCAGCCTTCTTGCTGCTCCGTGTTTCCCCAGCACAGTCAGGACCATGCGGAGAGCCAGGGGAAGGAATAATGGAATAGGATCGCGTATCCTCCCGATGCACCCGGTTTTCTCTTAGCATCTGTTGTGCAAATGAATCCCCAAACGACGCTCGGGGTGTGGCCGGTCACGTCTGCCAATGCCATTTGTGGGGAGGTATCTGTGTTGCAGGCAGGATTCTGAGAGTTCTGGAGGAAAGGAAGTTGCTAACCTGTGAAGTAGTTTTTTGGGAATCCTGAGCTAAAACAAAGAGCACCATCTCCTGGCAGCTGGGAATGGCTGGCACTGCTTGCAGGGATGCACGCCCCGTTGCAGCTCTCCTGCAGGCAGCTTGCTGCTTTCTCTGTCTAGCCTAGAGCATCTGGAGGTGGGATAGCTCAGGGCTGACAGCTGGCTCTGGCCATCGAGAAAGGCTAATCCAGGGGACATTGGGAGCTGATCCAGGGGTGTTATCCACAGCACAGTGATGCCTCTGCTTGGCACGAGAGTTCTCAGCCATTTGGGTTTTGAGCTCTACTCGAGTTGATACACAACTGCTGAAGTACTCTTGAGTTTTGTTTGGATATTGAAGTGTTTGGGGTTAGAAAATTCACGCTGAAGGGTCTTGCAGAATTGAGAGCATGGACTCCCAAGCGGTACACTCAAATATCCCTGAGGGTGGCCACACTATTTCGAAGCATCATGTGATTTGGGAAGGGGTTGAGAGATGCCTCTGCCACTCCTGCAAGCTGCCCTTGTCACTGCCAGGAAGGTACTGCTCAAGGACACTCAGAAATCTGGAGCTTTCCTGAGGTTTGGGTTGAATTTGAAATCAAGCAGGGAGGAAAAAACAGCTTGGTCTGGATCCAAGAAAATGGTGTGCTTTGAATTTGGAGACAGACTTGGGACTGCTGGTCTGTCTGGGTAGGGTAAAGAGGTGTGGAAAAGTGATGTAACACTGAACATCTGTATAAAGATGTGTATGGATACAGATGAGAATGCAGTAAGATACTGTGAGCTTTAAAAAGGAAGGTAACTGAGTTGGGAAACTAAAAAAGGAAAAAATGAGACATCATGTATTAGGGTCAAAAAATAGGAAAAATTATTTCCATTTTTTTCCCCTCTTTTTTTAAGTGTAAGTGAGGAATAAAAAGAAGTCAAGGTCAAGCAAAGGCTTTTCACTAGTGGCTGGTGACAAAATTGTAAATTTGATGCAGAAAAAAAAGGCAGGACAGTTTAATAGCTACTTTTGTTGTGCATTTGGAAGAAAGCAGGAAGATACATTTTCCTAATGGTCGTGGCTGAGTGATAAAAATGAAGGAAAGGCTGGAATGTAAACTGCTTATGTGGGACTGGGAAACAGAGAGGGCCCCCAGCTGGGGTTTGATCTCCAGATACAGATGTTTAGGCAATGGCAGCTCCTGGGCAGTGGGACTCTCCTGCACCACTGTCAGGTGCCATGGAATGCCATCGTGGTTCCCACAGCCCTGCTATGAAATCAGCCTTTCAAGGCGAGACAGTAATTATAAAATAAAAAGCTTGGCAAAGTGCCACACTACCTCCTTGAGCCTTTAAGAGAATATAAGATATGATTTTAAGAGCCAGGCTTTAGTCTTGGTGCTGAAAGTGAGTTGTTGCATATCCCTGAGCTCTGAGGTGGCTTCGAGGGTCTTGGATCAGAGCGGAGTTGCTGTTCTGGAAAATGCTCGTCGCTTAGCTTTGGCCTTTTTATCTAAAATCTCTGGGTGACACCTGAAGGGCTGAGTCACAGGAGTGACCTGTGGCCTGAGAGACCCTCTAGCATCATTTGAGGCCAGTCAAACAAGAGTACTCCCCTGTTACTGTCTCTAATTGATGAATTACTGTAGGTCAGTGAGTGTCCAAATGGGACAAGCTGGACCTTGTTGCCATGGGAGAGAGCTGGGAAGACCCTGCTTCAGGGAGGTCACAGCTCTGCAGCCCTGGGACAGCCAGTAATGACTCCTGAAGCTCAATATCCAAAGCAAAAAGTCAGAGCCAACTATTTAAAAGACTTCCAGGAATTTGCTGGAAGCTGCTTCTCCCACTATTCTGCTTTTGTCTGAAAAGGTCGCTGAAACCTTGATTCCTCCAGTTGCAACCAAAGAGATTTTCTCTTCTCTGCACAGCTTCAGGCTGTAAAAACTGCATCACCTAATGAAAGATTAGTTCTCCCCTCCCTTCTTCCGAAAAATTAATAGTTTTGACCAAATCTGTGACGCAAAATAAATACGGAACCTCGCATTGAGGGGTTGCCCCGTGCTCTGGGGAACTGAAATTTCATGTCACAGAATCATGGAATGGTTTGAGTTGAAAGGGACCTTAAAGATCATCTTGTTCCAAACCTCCTGCCATGGTCAGGGACACCTTCCACTAGACCAGGTCCCTCAAATATTAGTCTGTCTGCGCCAGTGAAGATCACCAGAGCTGCATGTGAAGCTTGACAGGTTAATATGCAATAAGGTTATTTTATTGGAAGTTGAACACAATATCCTGAGGTGATCAATTTTAATAAGGCCAAGAATACTCTAGCTGGGGGGAAAAAAAGAATCAGTTTTATTTAAATCGGCTCTTTTTCTTGTCTGTGATCCTCAGCTAACTTTTTGTTCCCTCTTCCAGTATGCTGCAGCAGTGCAGCTTGCCTTGATCCAAATTGGTCTTCAGCTGCCTTTCTTAAATTAAGAGCTACTCTGCATGGAACCAGTGATTTCTAAATTATTTCCTGTCTCAATTGCTAAATAGCTCTAAACCCAGTTCTGTAGGAGAGGGTTTCTGGAGCATTCACTTATTCTGAGCAAACAAAACAGTCATTTTCCAATATTTTTTCCCCTTTGCAGTTGATGAAAACACACGTAACTTGCTGAGCATCTCAGCTGTGCTGGAGTGATTGAATCAGACCCATTACTTCTTAGCTGGTCGCGGGAAGTGAAATTATTTCCCGAGGGCTCGTGTTACGAGACAGCACAACTGCTGCTCTCAGGAGCTGAATAGCTTTCCTTCACCTGAATTGGCAGGCAGGTTTTTGGGTAGTTTTGAGTGAAATCCAGATTGAAAAAAACCCCAACCTTTGTAACAAGGGTAAATTCAGACCTGATACTGTCATCTGTTACCAGTGCTATTCAAGGATTCTCCTTCCCACGGATATTGAACCAAATAAACTTAAAGTCAGAGAGGGCATTGCTTAATCACCAAGCTCTGAATACACCATTCTTCAGCAAAAATCTGCTCAGCTATTATCAGTTTCCATGTCTTTAAGAGCCAGCCTAATAGCTGATAGATTCACACTTCCCAGATGAGAGGCAGTTTTAGCAATGGCTTTAAATCATTCCCAGTGGAAAGAGGGAGTTACATTAAATCCTATTAATTAGGCAATTTCAGCTGTCTTCAGTGCTTTTGACTCTGCTGTTGCCTTGAGAGTTGGGATCCCCATATGTCCTGCTAATGTGAACCCTCCCCTTGCTCAAATGTGCTCACATACCCTGTCACTCTCTCTCCTCCTCAACCCCAGTAGGAAAAGCATTTTCTGTTTTCATTTTTATTTGCAAAACTGCTGCAGGAAAAGAAAAAAAAAGGTTTGTGATTGACAGCGATTCCATTCTAAATCAGCTCTTGCGCTAACATCTGCTACAGTACCAGGTTTGTACTATTTGAAAATGTGATGTTTGGCTCCGTGACTGTTTCAGGGTTATTTTTCTTTCTGCTGAGGAATAACCTAAAGAACAGGGTGGTATTTTCCCAGCATCTCTTTATCACCGTGGCTCTCCTGTGAGCTGCCCTGGCTCGCTGTAACTCCTGCAATGAAGCACCTGACACAAATGCATTAGAAACCCTTTCACTGCTCTATTGATCAGCACTGCTAAGAGCTGCAAACGCTTGTGCATCTGGCTCCCATGTACTGTGGACAAAGCACAAATGAAAGCTGTGAACAGCATCTGTGAATATTGGTTTGGCGGCAGCTTCAATCTCCTTTGACTCTGTTTGTGCTCCCTCACTCCCAGCAATAGTGGGATGTTTGTAGGAATGGATTTTTGCCCACTGATGGTGTCGTGACTGTGTATCCCTCATGAGCAGAAAGTATTCCACAGACATCTTGAGCTGGTCCACAGCCACTCAGAATCAGCGGGACTTTTCTAGTGGATTCAGTGGGCTTTGGATCAGGTCCAGGAAGCACTGAGGAAGCATTTAATGAAAGAGCAGCCCTGAAACACCGTGATTTAGACAGCCACTCACCCAGCACAAATAGTAAATTACAAACAGCAGATACTGGCAGCAACAGGCATGAATAGTCTGTAGTCAGCAATTCACAGCCTGAAATATGTTGGCGTAAACAATGCATCAGATAATTCCAGCTAACCAACACATTTGTGAAAATCCAAGCCTGTTTATGGATCATTTTCAAAAAGGCAAGTTCAGCAAGAAGAGCATTTGCAAGGAGTAGAACCTTTCCCTTTTTGCTTACTGCTTGTTTAGAAATGTACTCTGGGTATGAGCTGTCCTTGCAAGGAACTGGATGACCTCAGGTAGAACCCGGGTGCTGGGCAGCCCAGTTTATCCCTCATCCTGCTTTGGTTTCACTGTGGTTTTCCACTTAGGCTTCACTCTCACGTAGCTTTGATGTTGGGATTGAGTTATTTGGATGATGGGAGCTGCCTGCAGCAAGTTACAAAAGCATCTTGCAGACCTGAGTGAGCTGACAGGAAAATAGTGAAATTTAGAGTAGGTAAATGTAAAGTTACATAGATAGAGAGGGGGAAATAAGCCCCAAGTTCGCGCGTGTAGGAAAAATCTCCGCAGTGACCCTCACCATTCTGAGGCAAGAGCTTGCCTTGATGATAAATATTTCTGTGAAAAGTTCTATGCAGCGCTACACAGCAGTGAGAACACCCAGTTGAAGGCTGGGAAGGACTGGGAATGGGTGCTTTTCCACCTGCTGCCTGCAGCACCCCTTGCTCTGTGCTCTCCTGTGGCAAAGGCTGCTACAAATCCCTGGCTGAGGGGATGGAGCCGCTGCCCTCATGGTGTGTGCAGGAGCAGATAGGCAGGGAGGACTGGTGGGGAGCAGCAGCACCCAAAGCCAGGGAGGATGGGGACGCAGGAGCAGGTAGCACAGGTAAGCTGAAAAGCAAGGTGTGGCACTTTTGGGTTGCTTTTCCCCTATGCTAACAGGTTTGCCCTTGTAATAGGAGGGACATGTTGTTCCCGCCCTAGAGGCGATCCAGGGAAAAGAGTGGCTTGCAAGACATCGCAACACTGAACAGTGCAAAAATACGATGAGGGAAATGATCGCTCTGCCTTTATGCAGGGCTTGGGGGGGGTGTGTGTGTCAAATCCAGTGAGGTTGTGCAATAAAATAAAGCCTTCAGCTACAGCACTGAAGTATTAGAGGGGGGAAAATACTGCTTCAGGGCTCACTAAATGGGCTGCACATGCCTGGTGCATGGAGGGCTGTGGGGAAAAGCATTTGTGATGGTGTTTAGAGGTGGTACCATTCTCTGTGTGCAAGGAGAAAGGAAATAACTCAAATGCAAGTAGCCCAGGAGTTTTCGCACTGACATTTGCCAGCTTCCCGCTTTGCAGCTGCAGCAATGTCCCTTTAGTATTACAGTGAGGTCTGCACTGTGTGTGGTAGCCCAGGCACGTGTGGAGCAGGTCGGGAGCCCCACGTCCCTTGCAGGTGACGAACAGAGGTCAGAGAAAGCCAGCCAGACCCTGAGATGCTTCAGCACACGAGGAGTTAACAGGCTACGCCCTCCCGTGGGCACCAGCTCCTACAGACATTGGCTTTGTTTCTCCTCCTCATCCCATTCCCTCGGCCCCTATAGAAATCCGTCTCTCCCACCTCCCTCACGGGGGATCTCGCTGCTGCCGTCGCTGAGCTGTGCTTTGTATGAATGCTGCAGAGAGAGAGTGGCTGCTGTTTCTAATTTAATTAGCGTCATCCCCAGGAACTGCGAGCGTGGCAGGGGGAATCAGAGGCAGCGTATGAAAATGATGCGTGGGTTTAACCACCTTCATGCCAGCGTGATTTCTAGATGGTTCACACGGGCTTGCAGCTTTCTGAATGTGCGGAAAACACTACATGAGGATGTTTCGTTTCTGCCTTGGTGTTTCAGAAATTTAGAGTGGCTACTCTTAAGAGAAGATGTGATCTAAATCTGCTTGCCAACTTTCCCTCTCAATTTCTGTCCAGCAGAATTTTTTACTTAATGAAAATTTCCTTTGTATGAAACTTGTTGAATTCTATGTATTTAAAAAAAAAATTGGTTTTCTATTGGACATTAGATTTCTTTTAAGGATATTGGATGCTGAGCCCCTGGGTTGGATTGTGAGGGATGTTGTGAGGTTGCAATCACAGGAAGTTTTTCTTCACAGGCTGGGCAAACATTGGCCAGGAACACTTAGTTGCTATCAGGATCCTTATAGCTATTTAAAGATAGAGCAGCAGCTGGAAGCCTTGTGTGACAGATGTGCCGCTTTGTTGCCCAAAGGTATAGAAAGAGACAGTCCCCAAGAGCTTGTGAGTAAGGTCAAGTCTGGTTCACAAACCAAATCTAAAATCAGCAGGGAGTGAGCATGGCTTTGCAGAAAGCTTGATGCTTACAGGCATTTGTCTCTTACTGTGCCTCGTTTTTCTGTGTTTGCTTCAGGTGTCACAGGCTCGTCGCATCTCTTTGACTACGGCTCCTCTGCCAACGGAGGGGACAACTCCTTCTACACCTCCCTGATCTCCGATGTCCACTACACCACCCCGCGGGACTCCACCTATTTCACGGGCATCTATCAGCAGGAAAATACCCCCATTCCCTGTTCAGGCAGCACGGAGGGGTTTAACACTCTGGGGCATCCTGTTCAAGATGTGACTGGGTTTGAGTCCCGTGGCTTGTTTAGCTCGGACTCGGGAATAGAGATGACTCCTGCAGAGTCTGCTGAAGTTGACAAAACCTTAGCAGATCCCGTGAAAGTAGAAGCTTATAAATACATGGACATAAGTAGATCAGAAGAAATAAAGTACCAAGAAAAACATGACTCTGACTCGGAAGACGAGAGCCCAGGCCTTAGCGATAAGTACCGGGGAACACCCGCAGGGTCCAGCCATGCCGCTGAACCTCCGCGGACGCCTTCCGAGAGCACGAAGGCAGCCAAGGAGCAAGACCTGCTGGAAGACAGAAAGTTTGGGGGTCAGCACAGTCCCTCTGTGGCTACAACCCCCGTCAAGATCACACTCACTGAGACAGAAAGCACCAAGGAAGCTGCCAGCAAAGAGCCCAGCCCAACTCAGCCGGACACTGGCCTGAAGCCAAGCCATGAGGTGGTGCCAACGGTGACGGTGTCGGAGCCGGAGGATGACAGCCCAGGGTCTGTCACACCACCCTCCTCTGGCACAGGTAATGCTGGTGGTGGTGCAGGGCACTGGGGCTTTTGCTGTTCAGAAAGTGGCTGCAATTGTATCCCTGCACACCGGAGAATTACCATTGCAGTACTGACGCATGGGCAAGGACCTTGCTCATCAGATGGAAAATGCAAAGCTGTTTATTGCACAGTCAGAATTCCCTAAATCCCAGCACCCAACAGGATATCACATCCTATAAACAGGAAAGATGTTCCCCACAGTGTCCCCCAATCACCTGGGGTATTGCACAGATTTTACCTAGTATGGTAATAGGCAAACAATGCCCTATAAGGCCACAAACTACAATGAACACTTCTCATAGGCCCAGTCTGTCCATAAACACACAATCCTCTCTCAGTCCATCCCCGGTGACCTGGATGCACTCCCAGGGTCACCTCCGGGCCCAGGATAGAGGCCCTCTCTCTGATCCTCAGGGCCCGTCTCTCTACCAGCACATCGTGCACTCCAACAACCATGGATTGTTGGGGTGAGTGTAACGGGGTGTGAGAGGACACTGACAAGTCTCCACGGCTGGAGGTATTTGTGCTCTGCTCTGGCACCAGTGTGTGTGGCCAAAGTGAAGGGGGATGCAAACTGTGCTCCCCATCACAACTCACTGCTCAGGGTGGGCTGCCCTTGCTGTACAGAAAGGGATCCAGGCCTGCTGAGCCAGTCCTCAAGGATCTCTCCTCGAGGGGAAGCACTGGGCCTGTGGGCATCACTGGGGGCATCTTCATCTAGGCCATGGTTTGAGCTGGATCCTGGTGGTTTGGGGGTCTCTTGGTCACCCCAGCTGTCCAGCTTCCCCAAGGGAAATGAGGTGTGTGGGGTCAGGGCAATGCAAGTGACTGGGGTTCATAGTTTTAAAATTTTAGTGGCTGGCTTAACACCTCTTTGCTCCTGTAGAAATTAAATTGTTAAAAATCAGTGCTGTTTTCACGTGAAAGTGCCGCTTTTATAAAGTGCTGAGGAGGGAAATGCTGTCACCTCGTTTACAAAGGGGCCTGGAGGGACAAAGGGCCAGTCTCTTTAAAAGACTCCTGATTTCTATTGGAGGGCACCAAAATCCTGTGTTTATACATTTTCTTATTGTCTGATTACTGGAGTAGTGCATAATATCTATTCCTCATTTTCCCTATTATACACTGCTAAAATATGAAAGTAGCATAGTGCTTTAAAGAGGAATAAAGTTCTGTGACAAGAAACAGAATTTTTAGTCTGAAAATTAAATTTCAATGTCCTGGATCAAAACCCTTTAACAATGAACATTTGACAATGAACATCTCCAAACTGAAATTTCCACTGCTTTAAAGTCATTTAGAAGTATTTTTTTTAAAAAAGCTAGTATTTCCTTAAAATGGCAATCTGGCACCCTAATACCTCCCCTTAGAGAAATATTTGGTTCCTACAGAAAAGTGAGGGAGCATTTGTACACTTCCACACAGGAAAAGGAGATTGAGTCGGCCACAGCTGTGAATTTATTCTGCCTGCATCAGCCAGAAACTTTAGATAATGAATAGACTTTAGAGCCACATTTTTCTTCTTTTGTTTGACTGAGTGAAATCACACACTGCTCCTGAGACGTGCCACTGTTCATCGATTTACACTTTTTGCTACAAGGTAATTAAGGACTTCAGGCACTGTTACTTATTCAGTCCTGGTGACTGCTCAAGGCTGCCTTGGGGACACGGTATCTGTAGCCCATCAGAACTGCTTATCCATCGTGTTAAGGAGAGAAGAAGGCATCTTCTTCTAGAGTCTGGCTCCCAAGGGGTGTTTCCTCTGGGTTTTCCCCCCTTTCCCACAGCTGGGGATGTTCCATGCCCAGACCCCGCATTCATACGCGAAGAAGAAATTTAAAACCTGCCCTTGCTATTCCCACCCAGTGACCCAGCAAAGCTGTGGCTCCTAGGTGCCCCTCAAGCATTCTGGCAAAGCTGCTGGTCACCCCCTGCTTGGATCAAGACTTTTGAAAACGTTTGGCTTTTAATTTCTGGCCCTCATCTTTCTGGGGAAGGAAGACACGGTCTGTCTCTGTGCTGCGCTGAAAGGCCATGGGGATTTATCCACTTCCCCGTGCCAGCAGTAAATGTGACACCCTGCTGCTGGCCACAAAGGACTGTTTTATTCACAAGGTGAATGCCAGGGCTGAGAGTTACACGCTGCCAGCACAGGGAGGAGCGGGGTGAAGCCCAGGGACGGCGCGTTGCTGCGCTACGAGGGCTGGAAGTCACATGCCTGTTGGGACTCGTGACGGATTCAGTCATGGCTCAGGGAGAAAATGCTCTCATGGGGTGATGCAGGAGAGCAGCGTGGCTCACGCAGCTTCCTGCAGCCAGAGGAGAAGGATGCACAAACTCCCAATGCCCCAGAAACTTCCCAGCATCCAGACAGAAGTGCTTTGTTAAGTGCCAGCACCTTAATCCTGTCTGTGGCCACAGTCTGGGGTGCAGAAGGATTTCCTTGTGTGAAGGGGATGTGTTACAAGAGCTGTTTTGTCAGAGGAGCTGCAGATATACCAGCAAAACACACTCAATATCACTGATGATGTGTATTGGCACGTGCAGAAACCAGAATTGCTTGGAGGGGTTGTTTTTCTTGCCCATCTCCCGACAGGATGTGATGGCACAGGTGTGCTATTGTTGAAACAACCCCCTTTACCTGAATCATCTTGAGGAGAGCACGTGATCAGGAAGAAATTGCCTGGGCTGCTGCCATGAGAAATTAAATCAGGAAATATCCACAAATAGGAGTTACCATAGAATATTCTCAGTTGAAAGGGAACCTCAAGGATCATCAAGTCCAACTCCAGGCCCTGCACAGGACACCCCAGGAATCCCACCATGTGCCTGAGAGTGTTGTCCAAAAGCTGCTTGAGCTCTGGCACTCTTGGTGCTGTTTTGTGCCAGGTGCCATCTGATACAGTCTCTTTCCCACCCTTTGTTGCAAAGGAGCTTCCAGGTGCGGCCAGCACAGCTGGGTGGACTCAAGGGCTGATGCCCAGGGCTGCAAAGTCAGGCTGGGCAGGTCACCTCGGGGCACCATCTGCAGCCACAGGGCTGGAAACCCTCCTCCCCTTGGCTGTGGTACCCCAGCCTGTGGATGCAGGCACTGTCCTGTCACGGACCTCTTCCAGCATCTGCATGAGGAAACTTGGGGATCTGTTTTCCTGGTGGACTTTCTTGACTCCTCACAACATGCAATGCCACTTAGTGACGCCATCACATTAATAATGACTTCAAATTAGGGGATGAGCACTCAGGATTCCAGAGGACGAATTTCCATGTGTGTCTGATGGCTGTTTCAATGTGACTGGGGAATTGCAGACAGAAAATGCAGACTAGCTTGTTAATTTTCATGTTTTGTTTTGTTTCAAATTTTGGGTGACAAGCTAGTCACTATTTTGGTTAATATAGTTCATGACGATATTAAGAATTACAATAAAAAAATTGGTTTCATTCTTGGACCCAACTGAGCTAAAAGCAAGCTGAGAATTCACCACCCACACCCTGGAAAAAAACAACCCCCAAATTAATAAAAAAACCCCAATTAGTCAACAACAAAAAAAAATTGATAAAAGTTTTTTGTCTTAAACTTCCCACACCTGAAAGTCTGGCAGAACTACAGGTAACTACACATGGGTTGTTAGGAGCAGCTTAACCCACCAGCCCTGTGTATTTGTCCCCAGAACAGATGAGTATCTATTGGTGACAGTCTGATGCTGTCATGTGTGTCCTGAGCCCATGTTCCTCTTGACTGGTGATTTTCCTGGTGAAAACCATGTTGTTGAGCCACTGGTCAAGCATTGCCTTGTACCTCAGCTTTTTCCTCAGTAAACGATACTTCTTTTATAAGGAGTACACGCGTGGGAAATGCTGTATAAAGTCAAGCTGTTATTACTGTTAGTCACCCCTGACAGGGAGACTTTGTGCCTGTGCTCCCAGCCCTGCTAGAGGGATATGTGCTGGTGTGAAATCTACTGTGTTCATTCCATAAGCGGCCAGAAAATAAGATTCTTAACTTTTTCCTTTTTTTTTTTTTTTTTTTTTTTTTTTTTTTTTCTTCGCATGTGGCAGAACCGTCCGGGTCGGAGTCGCAGGGCAAAGGCAGCCTGTCGGAGGATGAACTCATCAGTGCCATCAAGGAAGCAAAGAGCTTTTCCTTCGAGCCCCCGGAGGCGCAGCGGCCGCCAGCCCCTGCCGCGGAGAAGAGGGAGCAGCGGGCCAAGCCCGGCCGCCCTCCCGCCTCCTCGCAAGCCGACAACGAAGCCAGCAGCGCCGAGTCCGGCGACTCGGAGATCGAGCTGGTCTCAGAGGACCCCCTGGCTGCCGAGGAGGTGCTGCACTCCAACTACATGACCTTCAGCCACATCGGGGGGCCGCCTCCGTCGCCCGCCTCCCCGTCCATCCAGTACAGCATCCTGCGGGAGGAGCGGGAGGCGGAGCTCGACAGCGAGCTCATCATCGAGTCCTGCGACGCCTCGTCGGCCTCTGAGGAGAGCCCGAAGAGGGAGCAGGACTCCCCCCTGATGAAGCCCAAGGTCATGGACATTATCAAGGAAGAGAACAACTCGCGCACTGACGCCTCAGACTACGAGGCCAGTAAAATGACAGAGAGCAGGATGAACAGGGAAAACCTGGCAGAGTCCTCGTCCTACCTGAAAAGCTCCTTTGTTGCACCAAAAATAGGCGCTGAGCCGCCGACCTCTGCCGTCAGCACCGAGGAGCTGAAGGAAAGAGTAATCCTGAAGAAACCCATTGAAGAAACTGTTGTTAACCAAAGTAAAGTGTCTTCCAAGGACTTTGGCAAAAAAAGTCCCTTGGCTTCGTTCCTACTGCCGTTTTTAAATAAGCAGAAAGGTAAATGCAGATGTTATGTTGGTTTTCACAGTGCTGCTGAGAGGAGGGGGAGGGAGAAGCGCCTGTTCCTTGCAGGGGAGGTGTTTGTAGCGCGGAGCAGGGGGAGCTGCTGGCACAGGATACCCTCAGGTGGGAGCTGGGCATGCCTGTGACAATGCACACATCACCACTGACCTGCCCATCCTCTTAGGGAAAAAAAAAATACCAGCAACAGTAAATTTTAGGCTTAAACATAGATATAGGATGGTGCAGTAAGCCCAGTACGGTAAGGCTGATTTGTGCATCAGGCATCTGGAGGACAAAGAGGAACAAATGATCAACTTTCCTTTGAAATAGTACTTGCCTTGTCCCAGGGAAGGGGTGCGATCAGGGATGTGGTCCTGCACCTCTCAGAAGTGTGAGGGTAAAGATTTTCAGGATGCATTTATATTAAGAAAAAAAAAAAAAGAAAGATTTGGCAGAGATGAGTTGGGTTTGGTGAGTCCGGGCATTTCTGGAAGTCTTCAAGGCCAGGTTGGATGGGGCTTTGAACAACCTGGTCCAGTGGAAGATGTCCCTGTCCGTGCATGTGGGGTTGGAACTGAATAATATTTGAGGTCACTTCCAACCCAAACCATTCAGTGAATCTGCAATACTGGAGTTGGTGCAGTTTAAACAAATCTTTCTCATGGTGGCTGACACTCTACATCCTTAAAAATGAGGATGCTTCCAGTGCAGGGAAGTGGGTGGCTCATCCCAGCTTTGCGGGACTTAGTGGACATCCTGTGTGCTCCTCTGAGATCCCCTTCCTGAATCCAGTGGTGTGAAGGGGAAGGGCAGGACACTTCCAGGTGAGCTAGAGGCCTCTCCCTGTAGAATCCCTTCAAAGCCATTGCAGAGCCAGTCAGGTCCAGGCTTGCTGTGCCGGGTGCTGTGGTCTAACAGGACCCACCAAACCTCTAGAGACACCACCAGGTTTTAGTCTGAGCTGGATCCTGAGGACCAAGGGGCAGCACATGCTCACTGCACCACTGGCACCACTGGGGTCCTGCAGCCTGCAAGGGGCTTGGTTCACGAACCACACGAGAGAAAAAGGCACTTTATTCTTTGCAAGATGCCAGCTTTAAGTAGCACTTTGTGTGTCCTGGCTTTGTAGGCTGGTGCGGGAGGGAGCGACACCGGGACTGCCCCACACCTGCCCTGCCTCCCCTCTGCCGTCCCCCGGCTGGGCTGGAGGGCAGTGACTGCCCACGTCTCTTGTCAGATGCGTTGTTTTTGCAACACAGAGAGCTGCTGCTTCCTTGCAAACAGCTGGATAGAGATTGGAGGAAGGGAAGAATCCCTCCCCACGCGGCTTAAGGAGCATCTTTTTCCTCTGTGTCCGTTTGTGCAGGCGTGTCCCACACGATGCCCCGGAGATGTGGCAGGCATGTGTGAGTGGCACACTTAAAACCCATTTCCTGCGTGCTGTGAACCCAAGCGTGCAAGTCTGGTCGGGAAACAGCCTGAACTTGCATGATGTACTGAGGGCTGCAAGATCTGCAGCACAAACAAAATATGTTAATACTGATTCTGAGTGATGATGAACTAATGACATTAATAGTCGGAATAACAAACATATGATTACTGCTTGTAGCGGTGTTTTCCTGCCAGATTCTCAGAGCTCTCAACGTCATGCTGTGTTTCTCATCTCCCTCACAAATAGTCTAAGCTCAAACCATTTCTTTCCCACTTACCAAACACCCATTTTTCAGGACTAGACAAGCCTCTGTCCAAACCCTACAAGCTGTAGGGCTGATTAAATTAACTTTAAACACTGCTCCTTCAGTCTAGCATCGGGTCTCTGCGATCCCAGTGTATGTGTATTGTTCTGGACAGAACATCAAAAATTTGGTCTTGGATTTGGGAAAGTACTTGGGGACTATGATGTGGACAGCTAGTGACCTATCCCTCAATTTTGAGATTTCAGGATCTGTTACAATTTTTAGTACCCCTCAATCATATTCAGGTTTTTCTGGCCTAAGTTTCGTGACTCTCTTTATTTCTGTCATTGCCTAAAGTGATGCTAACATAGACTTGTTATCGTATGATGGTCAGAGAAAATCCCTGTGTGCACGAGCAGACTTTGTCCCTGTGTCCATGTTTCCTATCTTTATTCCCCCAGGACAGTAAAGGCAGGAACATTTCCTCACAAGACAGCTAATTACTTCTCAGTGGAGCACAGAGGACTAATTCAGTATGTGGTTTTTTGCCCTCAAGACACCCTGGTCTTAAGGCAAGGAAAACAAACATAGAGCCTCTTGAGAGTATTGCTGCTAACACTTGTGTATCTTTTTTCAAAGCTGATTTCTAGATATGGGGAGGTGGGCTCAAGATAAGGGTGATGGTAGGGTTCAGTTTACACTGCCTTCCAGTCACGGGTATTTGCTGTTTGGGTTGCTATGTCTGGGCAATATTTAAATTTTTATGTTAAAGGTGGTGTATGGGGCTCTCCTCTCCTGGGAAAGGAGAGCTGGTCCCTCACTCGGAGAATCCACATGAAACCCACAAGAAGTCCACATGAAAGTCAGCGCTTTATCAGTTATCAGAGGTGAGCTGAGGGATGTGTTAACTGGCTTGGTGGAACTAGAGTGTCCCCATGGCTCCTCCCAAGATACATTGTCTGGCAGGGAAGCGATGTGGCAGAGCACATCCACTGGGACAGGGACTGCTTTCACGGCATCAGCTTGAGGTCTTGGCAGAGTTTTACACCACAGCATCGCATTTGTACCACGTGCCAACTCAGAGGCACCTGGCAGGCCTTTGGCACGGGCCACAGCCAAAGTGACGGGAGCAGGGGCAGAAGTGGCAGTGACACACAAGAGAGGTGCAG
This sequence comes from Struthidea cinerea, assembly GCA_013397865.1. Taxonomy (NCBI): domain Eukaryota; kingdom Metazoa; phylum Chordata; class Aves; order Passeriformes; family Corcoracidae; genus Struthidea; species Struthidea cinerea. The sequence goes on from VZTI01000233.1 coordinate 78,155, forward strand.
CAGAGTGATGTCACCCAAAGCAGGAACGGTGTCAGCATTCATTAATTAAGAGAATTATCTTAGTTACAGTTATCTATCATTAGAATACTAACAAGATGTGAGTATGTACTTGTGAAAGAAATCAGAAAAGCATTGGTCATTTCCTGTTACAACTTGTTGTCGCTGTCGCGTCTGAGACGGGTAAAGAAAACGACACAGAGTCCAGGCTTATGAACAAGTGGAAGCACTTTAATAATTTTCTGATTACTTTTATAGGATAGATGGCAAAAGTGTGTTGAGTGGCAATAGGTAATTGGTTCCTCAGCCATCCACCCCTTGAGAGGATTGGCCAAGTTCTAAGATACCTATTCCAAAATATTTTCAAAGTTAAAACCATAACAATCTTGCAAAACAGCCTGCGGGTGCAAGAAGTTTATTAAACTGTGACCTTGTTTTAAATAGTTTGCATGGGAAAGGCAGTCTGCTCACAGAATATTGAGAAAAGGCTGAAGAATTTCTCTGCTTCTAGCTTTTTAGCATCTACAACGTGTTACACAAGATCAAATGAAGCTGTCTGACACACCTGGCTGTGGTTTTGACACCCCGCTGTAGATCTTTCTGTGGCCCTTGGCCAGCTCATAGTCAGGTATATGTAATTTAAAAACAGCCACCCATGAGTTTCACATGTAAGCCTTAATTACTTCACGGTGTTGTACTGTAATCCTACCAGGTGTTTCTTCACCCCTATCCATAGCATTAAATGTATTTTGCATGGCTCATCAGAAGAGTTTGCTCTGAGCTGGCGAGACAAAAATTGATTTTGGGTGCAGGAAAGACATGGAAAGGCTGTGCAAAGGAAAAGCCCAGCGTTCAGCCCTACCCCAGGGACAGTCTTGCTGGTTGTGTTGCTGCCAGCCTCTGGCTTCTGGACCTCTCTGGTGTGCCTGCTGGGCGTGCCGAAACCATGGGCATCCCCCTGAATGACGAGGTGGAGCACAGCAAGTGCCCGTGTGCTTTGTGCAGTGGTCTCTGCTTAACGTCTATTGCCATCCAGTGGCAAGAACAAAAACGGGCAGCGACTTCCTACCTCCATTTTACTGGAGCTGTCAGGATGTGATGGAGTGGAGTTATTCCCACGCCGTTAAGCACCAAGCAGCCTCTCCTGCTTTTCCGCATGGTCGGAACGATGGCTTTGCTTGATGCAGCCCAGGCTTGGCTTTGGCCGGAGCTGAGCAGTGCTACCTGTGTTAGTGCTGCCAACTCCTCCTCCTCCTCCTGCAGAACACAGAGGGGAAGGCAGAGCTGCAGCCAAGCATCTGCTGTTTGGCTGTTGCTGCCCTCACATCACTCCTGGCATCTCCTCCCAGGGGTGGGCACAGCCCTTATGCAACAGGGCTTGGAGCACATCTGGCTGTGGCACTGCAGGAAGGGACGGTGCCAGCTCAGTTTCTTCTTTCTTTTTATTCTTTTTTTTAAATTATTATGTGCTGGACTTGCACGTGGCTTGGGCATACAGACAATTTCAGAAAATACCTGCTGTTCTGGAAACATAAATCCTTTGGCCTGGGGCATTTTGCAAGAAGCCCAGAAGCAGCCTGGATCAAGGCAAGCTGAGAAGGAGCTCCTTGGCTGAGTCCTTTCCTGTCGTCTCTTGTGGTGCCTGTCAGTCACTCTCTGCCAGGGTGGCCTGGCTTACCTTGTGCTGGTGTCCCACAGCCTGGGGACCTGGTCCTGGGAGGAGACCTCCCTTATGCTGGAGCATCATGTCTCTCCCCAGCCCCTCCTTCAGTGACAGTGTTAGGAGATTCCTTCTTCTTGATCCGTTGAATGAAATACGCAGCAGCTTGTTACCTTTCAGATCAGATGCCTGATCTCAGGATATAAAAGAGATGTGGACATTCATAGTAATGTTTATTTTAATCTTCTTTTTGCTTTGCGGCAGAATTTCACTTAGGAAAAGGAAAGCCCAGGCCTGGGGCTGTGGGGTTGGCTGTCACTCTTAGGTTAGATGATGCAACTGGCAGGACCCAGGCTCTAGGCAGGATCCTGCTGGAAACACAGTCAAATAAAATAATAATTTCAAGCGCATTATTGTGAAGCTGTCCTGTGCCAACCTGCCACGAAGCATCTTGATTTTGATGCCTTATGAAAGGCTTTCACAGGACTGCTCTGGTCAGTCCCCTACCACTGTGTGTCCTTACCATACACCCTTGGTGGCTGCTGTGGCTCTGAGCACCCATGAGGGACACCAAAGTTCAGGGCCACCTGTCTGTGTGATGTCCTGGTGTCTCTTGGGTAGTGTCACAAGCTGCAGTCAGGATCACTTCTGGTTTTGGGGTGACAGTGGCAAGTGGCCTGGGTTGAAGAAGACGTTTTCCCTCCTTCGTGGTGCCTCTCATGCTGTTCCATGGTGTCCAGGGCTACCCCACAGGGGAAAAGCACCAAGCAGTGTGGGCTTTTCCCCCATTTGGTGTCACAGACAAACTGATTTTACACAGCTTCTCAAGGAAATGGTTTTCCAGAAGAGATCTGGGAAAGACCTGAAGTTGTTGGGAACGCTTTTTTATTCAGCTAAACATCAGCTGCATTAAGTTAGCACACCCCTGCTGTTGGAGGAGCTGCTAGTGAGGCATTTTTCCATGGGAAGGGGATGTTTGGTTGGGTGCTTTAGCAATCTGAGGCTTGTTTCTCATCTGCATGCTCTCACCAGGCTGGCTCTGCAATCAGCAGCAAGCCAGGCCAAGGCTTAAGCATACGGTAATGTTAGTTTAATATTTTAGTGCCATCTGCTGTAAGTGCCTCCACACTCTGGCCCATCTGTTTGCTGTGCTTCACTTTGCTTTTTATGGGGCTCCGATAGCTCTGCATCCTTTGGAAAGCCCCTGCTTGGAATAGGTGTAGGGGAGAGGGATGTCCTGCCTGGGGGTGGAGTGTCTCCACCTTGTGATGCTGTAGGAGGAGTGGGATAAAACCTGTCCAGAGAAGTAAACATGTGACCCTAGTCCTGGCCTTGCCATGAAATCTTGGAGTAGCTTGGAGAACCTCTGTGGACTTTCCTCCCACGTGGAACGTTTCAGGTGGGAAGGGGCCTGTGGAGGCCGCTGGTCCAACCCCTTGATCTCAAAGCAGTTTGATCAGGTGGCTCAGGGCCTCCTCTGCCTGTCCATCCTCTCAGTGAAGGCACAGGTCTGGGGGCAGCTGAGGGTTGGAGCCTGCAAGTCTGGGTCAGTCCCGTGCTGACACCTTGGTGCCATTGCCGGCGGGCAGAGCAGGGTAAAGGAGATATGGCACTCAGTGTGGCTCAGACAGAGCGGGCTGGCAGGAGCTCCACAAGGTCCCAAGAGCCCATCTCCTGGCCCACAGCCACGATTCCTGGTAGAACACTCTTGACAGATGCTTGTGACTCATTTGGAAAGGCCTCTGTTGGCAGATCCTCTGCCAGTTCCCAGGTGTCTCTCAAAAACTGTTGCCGCTCTTCCATCCTTCTTTACTTTAGACTAAGCAATTCTGGTTTCTTAGTTTTTTTTTCCCTCTGTGGTTATGTTTTTGAACTTCCTGAAGTGTCTTGTTCCCTCTGTTCCTTCCTGCCATTGGGCCCCTGACATCATCTCCAGCCACTATGGCTTGAGGAGTTTCCCCATCCCAGCACTGACTCTTCCTCTGCCCACGGAGGAGGAGAGCGAACTTCACAGCTACACGTTTCTGCCTTTGCATCAGGCTGTGCTCCATGTCCCCACTTCTGGCGGTTTCTTGCAGTTCAGCTGCCACCTGACAGCTTGTTACACCCATCAAGCTGTGATAACTCAGCCAGAGCTGAGCTGGAGGAAGCGGGAGATGTGCAGGTCACGGTGGTGGAAATGAGCAGCGCGCACCCCAGCGTGTCTGTGCTGTGCAGGATTTCTCCTTCACTCCTTTTTCAGGAAGCAAGGAGTGAGTTTGGCCCCTTCTGGCCTCAGGAGTGGTTGCAGTGTCGCTTATCCCCTCTGCAGAGGGGACAAGGAGAGCTGATACACAGTCAGGTGCTGACTCTGCAGTTCTTCCTGGACTCCTGGTTTGATGGGAGCATAGCAGGGTCTCCTAAGTGAGGAGCGGTCACTTAGAGGAGATGCCTGAACCCTGGAAAAGATCAGAACAAAGCAAAGAACAGGGGGTTTCTTTTCCCAGATAGTGGTTTTCTTGGGCAGTGGCTGGGATCAGTGGTGATTACTGCAATAATCCCGCTCACAGTGAGTGCCATGTACACACATCAGAGCATGACCTTGATATGACCTTCAGAAATGTCTCAGTAAATCTCACTCCTTCATTCCACCACCTGTGTTATCCATAGCCTGAGTATTTGGCCTACTTCACCTCTAGCATCTCTTTCCTTCCCTGATTTTTTTCTCTGTGGGTGAAAATTACTCCCCATCTATCAGGTAAGGTCAAACTTTTAATGCATGTGTGTCAAAGCGTCTTAAACACGGCAACTGCATGCTCAGAGGGGCTTTTAAAATTGGGCATAGCTCTAACGTGGGAGGATCACATGTCTTCTCCTGGGACTGCTGTCTACTCCACTGCCTGTGAGTGTTAAGTACTGAGCTATAAAAAATTATAGGCTTTATCCTTCCGTTTTTATGTATCTTCCCTTTCAGAGCAAGGGACAGCCTCTGAAGAGCTGTCATCAGGCGCAGCACTCAGACAGAAGCGTACCTTTCCGACAGATATGACACAAGATGCTGTTTATGGAATCTTTCTGCCAGATCAAAATTACAGAGTGACCAGTAGAAAAACAAACAAAAAAACAAACCACAGAAAGCTACTTGTTTAACTGTATGCAGGGACCTGATGGTTGTGTCAAGTGTTTAAATATCAAGGCTATGAATAGCAAAGTCCAGGCCAAGCACAGGGAGTTGGGGAGGATCTGAATACAAGTAGGAACCTGCTGACAAGATGAATGGAAAGATGTGCTGTGTGCAAAGACTTGTCTCTGTGAGTCCGCAGCTTGCTATATCCATGTCTATATCCATACCCATGTGTATGTCCACGCCCCATCAAGCTGAGCACCCAAAGCTGGCTCAGTTCTGCTCCTGGGGAAGGCTTCAAGGAGACAACTGCTCTTTTCATGAGTGATTTTTCTGTTAGTTCAGGCACACCTCAAGTGCAGAATCACTCATAGCTTAAACACAAAAGTCAAAATCTTGACACAGAGTCCCTTTCGGTGGCTGCTGGTGTCAGGGATCAGTGACTCAGCTTTCAGACAAGGCTGTGACACTGACAAGCTGCTGGTGGCCAGATTTTGCAGATGCCTGGATTTAGGGATGCTTTGCCTAGATATTCCAGAAGATCTGAGATTTATCACGGACAGAGAAATCTAACTCCTATGGGATAGCAATGACAGCTTTTCTGTGGCTGACACAATATTTAGTAAGAGGGGATGTTTACTCTGGGCATACAGAAACAGGGAAAAAGCCTACTCTGGGCATACAGAAACAGGGAAAAAGCCAAACCCCACGTCATAAATAATGAAGGGGAAAAATTATGCAACCTGCAAGGTTTTTTTGTAAATTATATTAAAAGATCTTTTATAGAATCACAGAATGGTTTAGATTGGAAGGGATCTTAATGATCATCTTGTTCCAACCCCCTGCCATGGGCAGGGACACCTTCCACCAGACCAGCTGGCCTTGAACACTTCCAGGGATGAGGCATCCATACCAATTCAAGGTTTTAGCTCAGAAGCTGCTTAGGGAAGTTTATACAGTGGAATACAGATTAGGTGAAGGAAAAGTCAAAACATGTTTCTTTTGTTAACACAGAATATTTTTCTTACTAATGCAATTTTGTCATAAATTTAGTGTTTTGCAGGGAACTTCTGGAATGTTTTGTTTTCTGATCTAGAAATGCTACTTCTGAAATTCTCTGTGAGCTGGGAATTATGTTTTTTCACCAGTTTCATTGATTAATTCATTTGAAGAGTTTGGACTCATTTCAGGCCACATTTAAATTTAAGATTAAGCTGTGGTGATACAAAATACATTTCTAGGTCTCAATTAGAGGTGGAATGCAAATTCCTGAACCTGTTGGCTCCAATGCCTCAGATGTTCAGCAGAATAAGGACTCCCTTGGGTTTTGCTATTTGTGTCTGGTAGATATCATGAGGTTAAAATTAATGTATTTGACTGTAGTGAAGGGTGGGCGTGTGATAGATTTCCACTGGGAATAAAACCTGGAGGTGGGTATTGATTTTCCTGGTGTTTTTCCTTAGCTTCCGAGAGTGCACTGCTGATTGGGACATAATAGCTATATCGACTGAAAAGGGGATTTATTTTTTTGTTTTCCTTGGGGAGCTGCTGAGTTCATGTCAGTCCAGAACAATATAGAAATTAAGGGACATACAATCCAAAGGGCTTGAATTCCTGCCTGAAGGAAGCGTCTCGTGTTCTTGTCACTTCAGCTCTTAATCTCACCTTGGTTACCACTTTCATTTGTTGTATTCCTCTGCAGTACAGTTTTTTCTAACTCTCTTGACCTTTACCCAACCTGGGCAGTTTAGTCTGCTATTTTCTTCCACAGAGATATCACAAATATCCTCTTCCCCCTCTGGCTCTGAGAGCAGCTCGGTGGTTTCACGGGAACTGTCGCGGTGAGAGGTCATTCTGGTGTTCTGGTTCTGCTGTGTTTCATTTGTGCGTGAGGAATACAAACAAGTGTGGAAAAAAACCCTAATGCCACAAGAGGACAGGTTGGTTTGGATGCCAATAATCTTCTGCCCCCACCACACGTCTGCCAGATGCAAACCTGCCTGTGGTGGGAATGTTTGAGGATGTCAGGGTTGCTTAAACCAGCTGTAGAAATGAAGGTGAAGGTTTGTCTTTTCCATGGTGATGACCAATTTTGCAAGTGCTCCGGGGCTCTGAGGCTCCAGCTGAGCCTCATTTGTGAAAATTTGGCATACGAAGCTCCTTGTGCTTCTGAAATAGGTGTTGCTCCGCTCAAGATGACTGAGTGATTGTTTCCTGCATATTCAGGGCTTAGAAGACAAAAAACATGACTGATTTGCAGCTCCCTTACACAGCAGTGGATCTTTTGTGGGGAAAAATCCTGCCAGTTGGGTTGCTTTGGTGCCAGAGCCTTTGTTTTTGGGGTTTATCTTCCTTGCAGCTTCTACTTGACTCACTCTTTCAGTCTATACACTGAAAACCCTTTTATATCCCTTGCCCAGAGAATCCCTTTCCCAGCTGGTGCCATGAGATTTTATATGGAATCAGTGATCTCTTCCAGAGGTTTTGGCTGGTGTTGGAGTTTGCTACATGAGTGCAGCTCCCTGACTCTGCAGAGTCTCCTGTAACACAGGAACTGATTACATCCATCTTGGTGCTGCCGGTCCTCCAATACTTTCCTGCAGCTCTCCAACATCACTGGAGAAGATGTTCAAGATTTCTCCCAGTTCGTATCAAAATAATCCACAACTCAGTTCATGAAAGTGCAAACTACAGTGAGAGGTGACCTCAGGAGTCCTCTGAGCTGGGGTAACTTGAGAGGCACTGAAAGGACACAGATAATCAGTATTACCTTTGCAAAAAAGCCATGTCTTAGAAAGGGAGATATAAGGCTTCCAAGGCAGCAAATTGAGCTTGCCTTAAGGATTTGTCGTTCAACTATCCAGATTGCCAGGTAAAGTAGGAATCTCAGTAAAGACTGTCCTCTTTCAAATTGGATCCTGAAGAATAATTTGCCAGGGAAACAGCTTTTGATGTCGCTACATCATCCATCTGGGGTGACAGCAGCACATTTCATACAAATGAGAAAAATGTAGTTTTTTTTTAATAGCTTCTTATCTTTTGAATAAAAGGTGCAATGAGACTGTGAAATTCAAGGGATGAAAGAAATTCAGATTTCCAGGGCCTGGTACCACCATGGCCTGGCTGGTACAAGCTTTCTACCTTGCTTAGTGCTACTTGGGATCCACAGTGGTGTAAGATCAAAATCCAGCCTCTGACAATCCCAGAGACACTGTTTTCTGAGCAACTCACATAAAAGCAGCCCGGGATCTCTGTTCACTCAGTGTGTGCTGTCGGCAGAGGCAGGCATTGCACAGACAGGTTTTTCTGCTCTCTTTTAGGAATAGAGACAGTTCCTTACAGAGGACTGGGGGGGGTGGTCCTTGCATACATCCTCATGAAATGCTGATAGCATCAACAAAACAAGGTCTGTATCTGAGCAACGAAAAAGGTAGGGGAGCCTGCAGAAAAGCCGGCAGAGATTAATAGTCAGGATTTCTGAAGGTTACTTTGTCGGGTAATGTAGCATTGAAACACTGAAACACGAGCAGCTGTGTTTACTTGCTTGGGTTAAGTGCACGAGTTGTTCCAAAGAATTGGAAGTTACTTCCCAAAGAGGGAGAACAAGCTGTATTCCCTGTTTGTCTGGGATTCCTGCGCTGGAGCTTTGCTGCTGCTGCTGAAAAATCAGGGCCATGTTTCACTCTTAGCTGAAAGTGAAAGGCTGATTGCTCCAAGATGGGAGTGATAAAATGAGTGGGATTTAATAAAAGCTATAGTAGCAGTTGTGCCTTCTGAAATGAGCACTCACCTTACCCGTCATGTGCACAGACAATTATTGCAGCTGGATATCACACACTGACCCCACTACATGTGCTCACCCTTTTGTCTAGAAAAGCTGCTGAAAAAGGATGGGTATTGGCTAATTTTTTGTATGAGTAATTGATTTGTTGGGTGTGGTGGATTGCTTTCACTGCAATAACACCAGGAACACACAACAGAACTGGGAAATGACCTCAGGTGTTTTCTGAATTCTGGTTTGTGAGATCATCCTTATTGCGTGGTTATCGAACCCAACATCCAATAGATGTCTGTAAAAAAAAAAGCAGTTTTTTCCATCCTTGACAGAAGCAGTGAGCGGGAGCAGCAAGGCATCCAGCAGGATGATTAGCAGCACACCATTCCTATCAAAGAGGGAATTTCCATATATATAGTTATATTTCCATATAACTATGGCAGTGTGCTTTTTACTTGTAGATCTTGCTCTTCCAGCAGCAGTGAAGGGGAGATTATGTTGGAATGGAGTTTAAATGGAGAAATAGACCAAAGAACTGATCCTACTAAGAGCTGAAACAGCTTTGGCACGTGCTTAATGTTACTGAATTATTCATTGAGCTGGCTGGGCAAACTGACATTGCAAAAGGAAATAAATGAGGGTGCTGGAGGAAAAATGCTGAAGGATGTGTTAGCCAAATGTCACAGAGCTCACAGGGAATGGGGCAGTGATCCCAGCCCCAAAGTGCCAGCGGCTGTCAGGTGCAAGCCTTTTGTAAAGGAGAGAGTGGATGTTTTGGCTGTGCACACAGGGGTGACTTTGGTGATGTTTGTGGGCCCAGGTTAGCTCAGTTTGGGATGTGAGACCTTCCCTTTGAGGGGAGGCATTGCAAAGAGCAGGGAATGGCCAGCAGGCTGCTGCTTAGGGTCAGAGGCATTGATGGGGCAACACATGGAGCATGTAGAGCCATGCACACTGAAAGACTAACCTTTGTCAGACACATCTGTCTGGGGAACATGCCATCTCTTATCCCTTTTCAAGGAGTCTTGCTTCCTTCTGTTCCTGCACTCCTTGTTAAGTTAAATCAGTGCCTTCCCTCCGTGCTTCTTCTCCAGGTGAGAGCCCCTTTTCCTGACCAATCTGGGCAGATGTCTGCAGCTATTCCCCCTTTCCTCCACTTCAAATCCCACAGAAGGAGGCCAACGATGGCTCATCAAACTATTCTGCATTACACCACTACACGTGAAGGAAGGGAAGGAACTGAAGCCTATTCCTTGGCATGGTTGAGATCTGGCACTTCTCAGGGACAGTGTGAGCAGGGGCATTGCCTTTGCAGTGTTCACTGCACTACAACCCCACAGCAGCAGCTAAGAGGAGTGTCTGGATGAGCAGTGGTCACTTAGCTCATGCTGATGCTACATGGAGGGGGGTTGAAAAGATCAATGTGATAATCATGGCCTCACAGGCCTGGCTGTGCTGTGGTTTGAATCCTGCCTGGGGAGTAGAATCATTTCCTGGCACCTCTGTGTCTGCTAAGAGTAGAAATGTTGCCTCAAACACTGTGTAAATATCTCTGTTACATATAGCTCTGCTCTCCTGGGTATTCTGCAAGGAAATATTCAGAGCACTTGGCTTCAGCTCCTGTTGTTGTTGCATTGGTTTGGAGACGCTGGCAGATGAGATTTTCAGGATTTATTCAGATGAGAGCTTTGCTTTTGCCCTGTGGGCAAGGCTGGAGTTCAGAGATGCAGATTCTATTTGTGGAATTGAATCAGGCATAGGCCCATATCATACCTGTCTGTATAACCCTCTACCTGAGCCATCTCCTGCCTGCTCCCTGCTTGCTCAGGAGAGTTCCCAGTGCTGCTAAGTGGAGGTTTTGCAGAGAAAGCAAGGGCACAGTCATGCAGCAGGAACTGCCTGAGCTTTTGCAAACCCAACATCGGCGTGTCCAGCTGTGCTCAGCAGCTGCATCCAAATACCATATTCTTGATTTCTTTGGGCTCCTGCAGAGTCCAGTGCTCCAATGCTCCTTCCTGTTTCTGGAGCCAAAAGCAAGTCAAGCCCCTGTGTCACTCCCAGCAGACCCAAGGGCAAGACCATCCCATCCACCTCCAGCGAATGCCATGGTTGTGACTGTTGGGGTTTATCTCTATAGATGCCCCTGCTGGGTTGTGCCGTAGTGAACCCCAAGGTCCTGGTCCCCATTGCCCAGGACCATCAGAAGGACACACAGCCCACCCGAGCCTCTGCTTGGGTTTCCTTGGGGTCTCACATCCGGGTCCACCCAGGTGTGAGCGTCCATCTCTGTTGTCTTATCTCAGGTAATCCCCCCTGAAGGGAAACAAATTTGAAAAATCAAGTCACCGAAGAAGCTTCTGCCACACACTTGGGTTTTGTGCAGTTTTTAAAAATCAGATTTAACTGTAGGGGTTTGAATCTTTCCAGAAAGGTGAGATTGCAACACACTTTCAGCTGTCACCCCCACAGGATCTCACTTTTGCTGACCAAAGCGAAGAGTCTGTAAAATGCTGAGGCATCCCCTATGCATCCTTTTAGCATATTTCGACCCAAAATAGGAAGAGAGGGGATGTAAATATTTACTGGAATTGTGTACCAGAGAGCACCCAGGGATCTGCAGTTGGATAATCTGCATTGCAAGAGAAGTCAGGGGAATAGCAGATGACTTTGAAAGGCCGCACTGCTGGATGTGTTTCCTAACATGCACAAATTGCTCCCTGATTTCTCAGGAAAAAGAGAACTCTGGGCTGATTATTGTTTTTAGTTCTTATTTTAGATGTAGTGCCTGGAGACCCAGTCAAGATCAGGATCTTTTGTTAGCCAAGAAAAGAGCAAGCAGCAAGGTCCTTTCCTCGGAGAGCTTGCAGGATGAATTTCAGTGTGAGGAGGATTATTAAATGCAGGAATTGCCACCATTTTGTGTTGTCTGGGGGGTCAGCCCTGCTTTGCCTGGCGCCTGCTCCTTTTTTCAGCCCCCTCACAATGGTGTTATCCTTTGGGTAAAGTGGTGGGTGGAAAGGTGAGGGAGAGGGGAGACAAGCGAGGGGTCTGCTCTGCTTTGTTCCCAAACCTTTTCCCTACTTAGATGCATTTGAAAGGCGAGAATTGGCAAACTCGTGTTAGTGACACAGCTGGCAATGCCAGTCAGCCCCGTGTACCCCACAGCACCTGTCCCATCACAGAGGGGAAGGATGAGGAAACGTGGCTAACATTTGCTTTGTAACACAGCCATGCAGAAGTCTGCAGAGATGTGTCTCCTCCTTTTCAGGAACTGTTTTGGCCCATTGCTTGTAACTAACATGAACATGAGACATTATCTGCAATCCCCACACCCCAGGTCTCTGATCAGTCCGATTCAAATCTGCTCCCATTTCCATTTTATTTGACCTCAGCTTTAAATACAGCTCATGGAGAAGGATGCAGTGCGTTTGGTAGGAGATGAAGCAGAGCCAGTCCCTGTGATCACAAGACTCCTCCCGCCATGGACTATAAATGATTCTTCTGCCGTGCGTTAGAGGAATGGAACTACGCAAGGGCCGGAGGACCGAGTGGTCTGCTTTAATTATTCATCATTAGCAGTAGCTATTATTATTTAAGAGCCTGACATATTAACTGCTGGCCAGTTCCTTTCCTTGATTGCTACCATCCAGTGCCCTCCTCTTTTTGCCCTTGGGCCAAAGCAGAGTCCTTCTCCACCAAGCCAGCTCCAGCCCTTTGCCATATCCTACTCATCCAGGCCTCCTGGACCTCTCCTCAAGGCTCTTGCTTGCAGTTATTCACACCAAGCCAGACAGTGCTTTGCTGCTGGTGTTAATCCCAAGTTTGTGCTGGGTTTCCCATCAATATCCCCCCGAGTCTGACTCAGATGCTTCATACAATACGTTCACGGGAACAGTTCCCACCGGCGGTGCCAGCTCGCCTTACTATCATCCCCATTTCTCCCTGAGAGGCACAGCCCTTGTTTACTCCTCTTTTAATAACACAGATGGTTTTAATAGTTCTCTGCCTTCGCCCCCAGTTCTTTCTCCTTGTCTGTAGTCTGTTTAATGCTTCCTTCTAAGTGATGGCTTTGTCACTTAATCTCATTAAAACTTCTCTCCACTGAACTCCGTGAGCTGCTTATCAGACCGTAAGCCTAATCTCCCATTTGTAATTAATTTGTTCTGTGCCTCCTACAATTTGGCATCATTAGATAATGGCAACACCCTCAAGGTCACTGATACACAGCACGAGGTAAACACCCATGGCTCCAGCACAGGCTGTCCTGCGGGCCTCCTCCTTCCTCCTCCTTCTCCTCCCTTTGACACATGGCTTGATTTTATTGACGTGTTTCCCCCTTTCCCTCAGCCAGTTTCTGATGATGCTTCCTGTCCAGCCTGTGCTGCTTTGTGACTGCAGATCAATATCTCAGGCTGTCTAGAGGAAAATGCTTTTCTGATATCCTCCTAGTGCAGGCTCATCTGCACCAGTTTTCTGCTCACCTTTCAGTTCCTTCCTACTTGCTCCAAGAATTTAGTTGCACTGTTCTTGCTTTGCTGAGTTATGTGTTTTTAAAACTTGCAGAGCCTTTTCACAGAATCCTAGAATCACAGAATGGTTTGGTTTGGAAGGGACCTTAAAGATCTTACAGTTCCAGCCCCCCTGTCATGGCCAGGGGCACCTTCCACTTGACCAGGTTGCTCAAAGCCCCATTCAACTCGGATTTCAACACTCCCAGGGATGTCCTCATGGGCTTGGAGTCGGGAATAGGATACAGGCAGGCCTTTGTGCCCAGTGGATGCTCAGTGGCTCACTTATCAATAGCATAGGGAGAAACAACCCACAAATCACGATTAGAGTTTGATCAAATCATAATAATGCACAAATCATTATCATGATTTGGCATCCAGATTTTTGAAAAAAAAGGAAAAATCCCAGACTATCACAGCTCCTGGCACCAGCCAGTACCAGCAGGCAATTTTCGCTGGTGAGGTGAAGAATACTAAGCTCTTGCCAGAGATGAAAACCAACCCAGTGCACCCTCCCTTTCAGCAATGTGTTCACAGGCTTCTAAAGGAAGAAGGATCCCTTTTGTGGTGCTCCCATCAGCTCACTGGGATTTGCTGGTATTGAGTTGTCTGGGCTCTGGAAATAGGGTCAGTCCTGGTACAAGCTCAAGCTCTTCATTTTCCCCAGTAGATTTATTTTCATCTCTCATATTTCCCTACTTAGATGTAGTTTCTAGGAAACTCAAATGGATTTGACCCATTCTTTCAATTTTTGCTGTTCTCTGCCTGAAAACAATCTACTAAACTTAAGTCCTAGATGCACACAGAGCTGTCATTAGATCATAGGTATAGTTATTCAATATAGTATTGACCACAGTATTCAGAAATTCAGCATTCAGGCAGCTACAGAGAACAGCTCCAAATCCATTGCACACCGAGCTGTGGGGAGGAAATCTCCCAAACACTAAAAAACTCAGGATTTTTTACTCTCTGGAGTCTGCAGCTCTGTTTTCTAATTGGCAGTTTTTCTAAGTGTGTCTAATTTTTGCCTGATTGTCAAGAAAGAAAAAAGCCCACACCTACTGGTGAGAGATTCTGCAGCCTTTTGGGACAAGGCAGGCTGCTGTACAAGAGATATATGTTTTTCTGAGGGGGGTAAATGCAGGAAGGACATTTTGCATTTGATCCTATAATGGCTGCACGCAGATCAGCCCTGGTGCCTTGCTGGGAGCTGGCACGAGGCCACCAGGTAGATCCAGCTTAGTCACTTGAGAGCAGCTACGCTCAAGTCACCAAGTGCCACATTTTGGCTAAGAGGCAGCTCTTACTTGGGGATAAATGGTAATTACTCCCAGTGAAATATGCCTGGCTCAGCAGCAAGATGTATTTGAAACTGGCTTGTGAGCTGTTAGGAGCTGTGTGTTTTCTTTGGATGCGGTGATGCCTCACGATGCTCGTGTAAAGCCAGGAAAACTTCATGGTTATAGACAGAAATAAGTTTGTGCTCAAAGGACATGTTGATAAGACAAGTGACTGACTGACAGGCTGACTTCAGGAGACTCACTCCTGAGATCAGAACCAGGTTTGATCAACAGATAAACCTTTTCTTCTCCTAAACAATCCATATTTCCTAAACCGTCCTTGGTTTGGTCTCCCTCACTCCTCCAAACCATGCTGAAAACATGTTTTTAGTCCATTTATATAACTGCCTTTGTGTGCTGCGCTGCCATTCTCTGTGCTCATACAGTCACTACTCCAGTGTGACCAACAAAAGAACAGAAATCATTTTATTTGGTGCATACTCTGTTTCCTCTGAGAATGAGCCCAAGTTTGGTTTCATTCACCTGTGATGTGCTTGAACCCCTGTCCCTAAAGAGAATGTTGCAGCACTAAATACCAGATATCTACTATCAAAAGGAATGTTTAAAATTCCAGTTTTATTTTTAATGTTCCATTTGTCTCTTCAGACTCGTGAGCAGGCAGTGAGATTGCTGTGATTTGCAGCCACAGGCTGCCCGTTTCCTCCTCTGCTTCCATGGAAACACACGTTGGATGAGGCAGAACCAGGCATAGACTTAAAGTACATGATTTCCAAACTATTTGCTTTTCCTTGCAAGGAGTCCTTTACCTCTTGTTTTTACAAAACTCTGTGTGAGGAGGAAAACCCCTTAGGGAGAGGCAGCTTTTTGAGGTGTCTGACTGGTGTCAATGCAGAGGTTTGAAAGTATCGTCCCTGAGCATGTGAGTGTGCTGCTCAGAGGTGAAACGCATGACACAGGGCAGAGACAGTGGGTTTTGGAGCTGGTGTCACTCTGGCTGTGGCATTTGGGATCAGAAGAGTTTGGCTTTTATGCAAACCCCTTGCTTTACTTTCATCTCCTCCCTGGAGAGGTGAAGATTGTACCTTCCTCTGCACTTCAGGACCCCAAAGACACCAAATTTGCACATGTAATAGCTCCATGTGTTCTCTGGGCAGCCCCTCTCCTCCCTGGATCATGGTAAAAAAACAGGTTATTTGCAGTTTGGTGGCAAAATGAGGGAGGGCTGGGGAAAGGGCAGCAGCTCACACAAACCTGAATGTCATAGCTCGCTACAGCTATTTGGGGGGCTGGTGTGTTTTGTGTGGGGAGTTGATTCAGAAAGAAAGAAACTGTAGGAGAAAATGGACCTGAAGTGACAGCCACCAGCTCTTCCTACACCTCCCATGCAGCAGCCTCTTATTACAAGGGCTCTCACCCTGCAGGGATACCAACCCGCTCTGCTACCCAGTGCCAAGCTGGAATCCCACTGCCTTGGGAGCCAGATCCTGCTTTGGGAGCCAGATCCTGCTTTGGGAGCCAGACCCTGCTATGGTGGCTGAGTTTGCAGGATCTGAGGCTCACCCCTGGCAGATGCACACCTGGTATCTTCTAGTTTTCTCCTGTTTGTCAGTAAGAGGGGAAAAAAACCCTCTTAGATGTGGTGACTCTAATGAGGCACTGAGGGAAACGAGTTGCTGAGTGCTACATTTGCAGGATGTCTTTCCTGCGTGGAAAAGAAGTGTATTTTATCTTCCATCATTTGCAAAGCATTCACATTTTGAAGGCTGCTCGTGTCTGTGGCAGCCTAAGTACAAAGCAGGGCAGAAACCTTCTTTACAGAACAAACCCCAGGCCGCGCCCTTTCAGCTGCAGGAAAGGATGGAAGCCCCATCCCATCCTTGGCCTCTCAACAAAGCCCTGTCTCAGGCATCAAGAAGTAAATGTCACTCCATGCTGTCTGATGATTTCACAAGATTCACGCTAATCAGAGCCCTTCATTAATTATTTAGCTTCAGGGAAATGAGCCAAAGGGTTCTGACACTTTGGATGTACAAAGTAATTGCCACGTTTGCTTCCCAGCTAACAGGGAGGCCAAAATAAATTATATTGGGCTGAGTGGTTTCATGTGTGTGAGCAGGGGCAGGACCTTCCTGTGATTCATGTGATTCCATCCATACCCCAGAGCCCACAGAGCTTCCCCATGTCCCAAAGGGCTCAGTGTTGTCCCCCTGTGTGTCAGCGTGGGCTGGATGTGTCACCACGCCCAGCCACGGCCACCTCCATCTTCCCCTCCATGCAGTCTGCCTCCCTGCATCACGGCTCCATGTGCCTTCTGCCCACTCCAGGGCTGCTCTGGCTCCTCCAGCCACCGAGGGGGCTGCTGGTGGGTTTGCTCCCAGCTGCCAGAGCAGGACTGGACCCTGTGTTGGGAGCAGTGCAGAGCCACATCCTGCACAGAGGGCTCTGCTCCCTCACGGCTGCTGAACACGTGGTGACAAACCAGCAGCTCCCCCTGCTCCAGAATAAGTAGGTCTCTGCTGCAGGTTTGCTACCTGAGAAAAACAAACAAATGCAGAGCAGCGTGGCTATATTTATCTGAAATTTAGAAGCTGTGGTTCACAGGGAACTTTGATCACTTTAAATGTCAGGCAGTCTGGGAAAAGAATGAGGAAAAGAAAAAACACAGTTAAAAAGAAAGTGTTTTGGAGAAGGTAAGAGCAGCTGCTGCTGCTTCCAAAATGAAGTAAATCCTTCTCTTCTGGCCCCCAGTGCTAATCATCCTGATCTTGAGGGCTGTTGTCTCTCACCTTCAAGCTGGGGGTACTCAGAGGCTGTGGTTTCCAAAGCCCAGCCCCACAGGTGCTGAGGACCAGCAGGACTCAGAGTCCTGCCCAGAATTCAGCAAGAGCTGGTCACATCTCCTGCACCTGTGAAAGAGGAGGTTCATCCAAAACAAAATGTGGCAACTGAGTTTGGGATTTGGGTTTTTTGGTTTGCAAACCAAAAAAAGATTGTGGTTTACTTGAATTTATAATAATTTGAAATTACTGTCATGCCGTTGTGGTTTATCTCTGATTCATCTGCAAGACATTAATTTTAAGTACCTGGCATTTGAAATTCAAGAACCTCAGATGGGACACAGAGATATTGTGCTTTGGATCCCTGGGTGGATTTATTAAGAATGAACTAACTGCTATAACACAACGAGGCATTTGGTGGTACCTGTCTCAGTCAGGGAGTTTCATCACAGCCCCACGTACTTAAATGTTTGCAAGGAGGGAAACACTTAAGGGCAGCAGTTTTGAAATCCTAGCAGACCTTTTGCGATGCTTGCCCAGACCTATTTTACTGTTCTCTTTGGAAATCACCCACTTCTGCAAAAGCCAAACCTGTTGCAAAGGAATTCACTATTCATGCAGAAAATGTAGTATGCTATCCTTCCACCTTGCATTGCTTATGTGCAGTTCTCTGGGATAACAGCTATTTCTGGGTCTCTGCAAATCTGCACGGTTACCCTGAAATTCCTGATGCTTCTACCATATCCACGTGCCATTATTGCAGCACAGTGGTTAAATGTGCTGCCAATAAGGAAAACACCTTCCCTTTTTCAGTTTTCTCCAGTGGACTTTCAAGCTACTTATTAATTGATAAATATGGAAAAATAATTCTGTTTTTCATATAGATGTTCAAATTCACCCTATACCTTCTATTTTACTCACACTCCTCCCAGGTTAGAGAGCTATCAGTCCTTTTGCAGAAGCAATCACGCAAATGTGGCTTATGGTGTTTGACAATGTTGTTGGGGAAATCTGAATTCCTCAGGCTTTTTCGTTCGGTTTTCTAAATGTGAAATAGTTTTGCTGATCTATCTTTAATCCTTTGGCCTTGAAAATGGGAAATTAAATTGTCTTTTCTCAGATACTTGATGTCAGCATCCAAATCAGGACTTTCTCATCGTGTGCAGAGAGGGAGCGAGGTTATATGATATTCAAGTGCTCAGAGATAGGATCTGTTCTTCAGAGAGAAACACATTTCCACAAATTCAGTGGGTTCAACTCGGTCCTGCATTTTTTTCTTCTCATTTTCCTCCTTTTGCATCTGTTTGCATAAGATAACTAGTTTTAGGGATGACTGATCTTAAGTTCCTAATGAGCTGGCTCCAGGGTGTGGATTTTCTTGGCATATTCTGCTGATTGGATGCTGGAAGCTTGCTTGACGTTGCTTATGGTATCTTCTGTAAGATATATACATATGATCTGTCCTATCCTCTTCCCTCTCCCCCATGTGAGGGGATGTGCTGGGGCAGGGCCAGCCCCCCACTACTCAAACCATTTCTGCTTTTCTGTGTTGCTTTACTTCCAACCGATGTCCTAAAATGCCACACAAAACCATTTTCCTTGTTCATTTCCCCAGCAAACACAACTCTGGCCACTTTTCAGCCAACACTTCTGGCACATCATTTCCTGATCTAATTCTTCTAGTTGCCCTAGAGGCCCATAATAACATTTAAAACTCAGAGTGCTGCTTTGCCGTCCAAAGCATTTCTCCAGCCAGTGCCCACACACACTCTCAACAGAGCCCTGCCCTATTCTCTCCTTGCTTTCCCCTTCTCACAGCCTCGCACTGGCACTCCTGCCTTACACACCAGTATTTTATGTCCTTCATTGCTCCTTTTGGGCTCTTTTCCCCCACTTTGTGCCACGCAGCAGCGTTGGCATTGCTGCAATAAGCAGCCACACTGCCTCCTCCATCACTTTTGCAAGGGCTGTAGGCTGTGTTTGCTCAGGACAGGAGCAGCTGCTTCTTAACCTCCCCCTGTCCAGCCTGTCCTCTATTTCACAGCCAGGATTTTCCCGTGTTAACAGCTGGCTTCCCAGGCTGGGTATGACGGGAGCTGTCCCTTTGCAGAGTTCATCTCGGTACCCAGGTGTCTCTCATCCATGGAGCAGGCGGTGTGGCTGCTGAATCCAGCAGTGTGTCAGTGATCTGTTGCTGTTTTCCAGGGAAAGCTGGGGTTGCCATGACAATTGTGTGCCGGCCCGAGCCGGTGCACGGCCGCAGTATCCACACACCTCCACCACTAATGCTTATCCTCCCTGCACGGCGGGGTGGGGGATGCAAAGAAGCCCGTGGTGACTTGCTTGGAGCAGCTCTCCAGCACGGTGAGAAGCTCAGGCCCTTCTGGGTAGCACCCTTCCCTAAAGAAAATTATTTTTTGGGAGCATCTGGAGCTGGGGAAAGGGGCTTGATCTACATTAAGTCATTCTGCACCCTCTCCCCTGGCCTGAGTTGGGCTGGCAGCAGGAGTGCTAGGTACAGGAACAGTGAAGCCAGCAGAAATGCTGCAAGCCACAGCTCATTCTCAAGCACCCCTGGCTGCTTATGAGCATCCCAACCCAAATTAAGGGCTCGTGGCACTGCTGCAAATGTAGCCTCAGTCTCCTGAGCCTCTGCCTGGCAGGCTGTTGGTTTAATTTGCAGTCACATTTGCAAAATTTGTAGTTGCATTTTGCACTTGGACAGAGCATCCCAGCCTCTGAATCAGCACCTGGAGCTTCAGAACTTGGGTCTGATCCCAGAAAGCAGGAGCAAAAGGTGGCCCTGCAAGCTGGAAACAAAGCTTGGCACTTCTGTGGGAACATCTTCCCTGGGGGCTCACTAGAGATGCCTGAGCTCAGGACCTGGATGTGCAGAGGGCAGGGCAGGACCTCTCTCTGGTGGCTTGTGGCACTGCCACGTGGCACAGCCTCATTTCCCCAGCTCAGGCACTGGGAACTAGATCTTGCTTCAAGAATTTGCTAAAAATTCATCATCGTCATCTCTTTGGGGCATGCTTGGCCAAAGAGGAGAGTCCTCTGTGCCCCTTACACAACACCAGGTAGGATTTCTCCATTTCCAAGAGCAGTGCAATCCAAATTCATCTTTAGAACCTTGCTTGATCTCCCCTGGTCCAAGAATGGCAGCCAGTAACACCAGCCTTGCAAGCTGTGTTGCAAAAATGAGCGAAGCTCCTTTGTTAGAGCCGCAGGTGTTGTGCTGGGTGCTGCAGAAACAAAGCTCAAAAAGCAGACAATGCCCCAAATTTAAATAGACCAAGCAGACCCAGAGACCTCAGAGAGATGATTCCCAAGGTCATCTAGGAAGCCTGTGGCAGACGTGGGGACTGAACAGAGATCTCCTGAGGCTCAGCCACGCTGTGGTCTCAGGACTGTCTTCTCTTTTGTCTTCCAGTACATTAAGAAGATCAGTTAATGAAATGGAATTAATAATGCCAGCTGCAGCACCAGCAATGCTGTAAGAGAGAAAAATTTCACAGCACAGGCTTAAAAACACAGGGCTTGAAAATGGGAATAAGCTGCAAGCACTTCCCTTTGTAATGGGGGAGTGCAGGAGGTCAGACAGACTTTTAGGGTCTCTTCAGCTTTACTGATCAAATCTTAAAGGAAGAAGGAAGATGTAGCAACTACCTCCCCCCGAGGAAACTCATGATTTTAAGGTTCCCAGCAACTGAAAAAAGTAGTCCCACTGGAAAGAATCAAAAGACTTTTCTAGGTCAATGGCAGGAATAGAGCCTTTATTTCTATGAACCTCACAGTTCAAAAATAACATTAAAGAACCAAGAGAAATTATCCACCTCTGAAGAACTAGGAGTAAATCAAAACTGATTGTTATGTGTTAGTTGCGCTGCTGCCTGCAGTAATCAGGAAGCTCAAATGGCACCACAGGAGTCCTGGCCATCTCTGGGATGGCTGCTGGAGAAGGTCTGTGCCGTGTTCACTGTGGAACACCAGAGGCTCAAAACCCAAAATTGTTGCTTAACAATAATGTTGAATCTAAGGAGTTCCCCCCCAAAGGGCTCATTTTACTAGGATTCAAGGAAGGGCCCCCTCATTCCCAGGGAAGGGAGCAAGACAGAGCTTGTCTCACCTGGGTCTCTCACCCATTCATTTGGCTCATGTCACCGGGTTGTTGCCGCTCTTATGGCAATAAGGTTTTATTATGCAGTTATATATGGTTATTATACAGCTATATATGGTTATTATGCAGTTATATATGGTTATTGTGCAGTTATTTATGGTAATTTTGCAGACCTTTTAAATAGCTGGGACTCTTGAACCTGGAGAAGAGAATGGGAGACCTCAGAGCATCTTCCAGTGCCTAAAGGGGCCTGACAAGAGAGCTGGAGAGGGACTTTGGACAAGGGCATAGAGTGATAGAAGGGGGAATGGCTTCATCTGACTGAAGGCAGGTTTGGATTAGGTGTTGGGAAGAAAATCTTCCCTGTGAGGGTGGTGAGGCCCTGGCACAAGGTGCCCAGGAAAGCTGTGGCTGCCCCATCCCTGGCAGTGTTCCAGGCCAGGTTGGATGGGGCTCTGATCAGCCTGGTCTAGTGGAAGGCATCCTTGCCCATGGCAGGGGTTGGGAACTGGATGATCTTTAAGGTCCCTTCCAATTCACACTTCCATGATTAGATATATCCATATATATCTATATATAGATACATGCATCTGTAATCTCAGCCTTTGAGCGAAGATGGATATGAAGAACAGTTTTGCTGAGCAGAAAGTGAAACAGAGGCAGCAGAGCAGAAGCTTAGCAAGTCTCAAAATCACACTTCTTGTCCTTGTGAACAACCCAAATATTTTGACTGATGATTAAAAAAAAACCTATAAATGCAGGCTTTTCAAGACTTAAAAAGAAATCACAGGGAGGCTGGAACATTGTGACATGCCAGGACATGGGGCTTCTTTTGCTGAGATTGTTCAGCTTCAGACTTTAATTGCGCCAGTTTAAGACCATATTGTCTTTTTCACCAGCTCGTTGATTCCTTTTGTGGTCTGAAGACCTAAGGAAAAAGGTAATTCATCACTGCATTACATCTTCCAAGAAAAAGTAGCAAAGACCTGGGGCAAAAGACAGCAAGGACAGAGCTGCCTATGTGCTGCCTGTACTGTGAGAAGTGATGGACCTGAAACAGCCATCAGCATCTCCCAGCTCATGGCCTTGCCTTTTGAGCTGCCTCTGAGCAACTCTGGAGACCAGAAAATGTGCAAGAATGAGCCCAAGACAGTGAAAAGGATGAGAGCAGGAGCCAAGATCTGGCCCATCCTTCTGCTATTGACAGCCTCCTCACGAAATGTAATTGCTGGCTGCCCTTTCTTGGAGTGCTCAGGCAAAAATTCCCCGTTGCTCTTTAGAGCTTCGAGACATATTAATGCAACTTTTAAAATAGCATCCTCTCTATTTTTGTTGCTAATGCTAAGAACAAATTAGCTTAGAAAAAAACCCCAATGATCTCCCTTACTGCTATTGTTCTCCTAAAGTGCTAAGTGTCAGGATCTTTCAGCACCGCTTTGCAGATCTGGCGCTGCCCTCAATGTGTCCCACGGAGCCTTGACACGGAGTGATGCAGGAAAACACAATCGGTCCAAAGTGCCTTCAAAGTCACTGCACTCCAAACAGTGGTTTCAGCTCTGTCTTTGGATTTTTAATCATTAAATAATCTTTGAAACCAGCTGACTTCCACCCCTGCCCTCCAGCAAGATTGTTAAGGGACAGCCCTGAGGTTTCGTTCCTGTGGTAGAACAGTGGGTGTTTCTGAGCTCTTATGGATGGTTATGTCCATTCAAGTATATTTATCTAAAAAGCCTTAAACATTGCTAACTCTGACCTCATCAGAGCTCATCAGTGGTGCCCAGGTGGGTTGGGTCACCGTGGAAGCGGGAGGACCTTTGGAGGGAGGCAAGGTAAGGCTGGAGCACCAGTCCTGCTGAAGGATTTCCTGTATCCCTGCAAGGAGCACAACCGTGGTGGCCACACGCCATGGCAGGGTGCCCCTGTCCTCTGCTGAGCTACAGTCTGCACCCATTTGGCCATCCAGATGTGGGTGCCCCATCCCTGGATCCCTGGAATTGTTCATGGCCAGATTGGATGGGGCTTTGAGAAACCTTGTCTAGTGAATGGCATCGCTGCCCATTGACAAAGGGTTTGGAACCAGATGATCTTTAAGGTCCCCTCCAGCCCAGATCATTCTATGATTCTGTGATTCTGTGATCTCTGTTGGAGTTGGAGGGAGGGCAAGAAACGAGGCAGACAGCAATACCCTACTCGTGTGTTCACTTGGCCAGTGGTTTCCTGCAATGATCCCATGGGTAACTTTATTTTACCGAGTCCTTACCCCCACATCCTACATACACAGGTCATTATCTCCAGCAGAGAGACTTAACAGGCAAGTGTTGATGAGCCCACTCGGCTTGTGGCTGTGCCATCAACGCTGAGCTCCGTGTGACCTCACTAACACATCTTAAGGTCTGTAATAATTTCAGTAACATCCACAGTCGAAGGAGGCTTCCAATGGACAGTGCCCTGAAGGGAAGCAAATTCCACATACTACTTTTCATCCTGCTTCTGTTTGTGATCACAGGAAAGCTCTCCCCCACCACTGAACTTTCCTGCAGCTGGTGCCAAGATCTCTGTGTATGTCTCACTCTTTTAAGATCCAGGCAGTGCAATGTTTATTTGTGCCTTCCAGCCTGCTCAGTAGAGGTTGAGTTGGTGGTCCTGGTTTAGCTCTGTGGCAAAGAACCAGTTCTTAACCTCAGGATTGATGGCCAAGTGCTTAGTCCTAATTCTGGCTCACTACTTACTGAATGCATAATTTAAAATCTCATTGTGGAAATGCATTTTTTATCAATGGCCAATTTAGTCCTGGATCCACCCAGCGCCGATTGAGATTTTGTGCAATTTCTGGAGTCACACATAAAGTTGCTTCTGTCCCCCACCTGCCTCAGGTCCTGGGACAAGTGAGTGCACACTGGAAGCTCTTCTTAGCCCATGTGCATTTTCTAAGTGTGTTCATCTCACTGTTCCAGCTCAGTTCTGTTTCTGACACAAATGCAGTGTTCTTGTTACTGCTGGTAAAGCGATGGGTTCTGGTGCCTGTGGATTAAAATAGTTCTGGAAGTAGTGTGGGAGAGTCCAATCACATGGGCCAGGTCTGAAGAGACACTTTTCCAAAAGGGAGTAAGAATTTAAACAGGAAGCCTGATGGTGTGGTTCGTTCTGGTAGCCTGGGAGAGGAAATGGAGACATGAAGTCTGAGGCAAGAAAAATTCTTACCAACAATAAAGGCAAGGAGAAATCGTTAATGGGATATTAAATGTACATGGACCATTCTTCTGTCCAAAGGGAATTTGTCCTTCATACCTGACTGAAAAATGTGGGGTACAGTGAGACCAAACAGAGATCTTTTGCCTTCTCACTGCTCTGTTGCTGGTGGTACATGCCCAGTAGCCATGAACTTCACCTATGCACTGTGTTTGGGGAGTCTGTGGCTATTCCAGGGACAAGGATGTAGAAGTTTTATTTGAATTAGGTCTCTGTTTTATACACACTGCTTATAAATACTTCACATTATGGTTTGGTGCTGGAAACCCCATCGCAGAGCTGCAAAGAGTTTGCAGGGCAAAATGCATCAATAGGGATATTTTCTGCTCTTGCAGAGGGTCTTAACCAATGAGTCCATGCTCAGAAATCCTCCCTTGCCAACCTCTTTTTTCCTTTTTTTTTTTTTTTAACAAAGCCGGGAAGAACACAAAACTCAGATTTGTAACATTGTAGATGGTTTAATCTTACTGTATACAATGACAGCTGAAGCCAGTTCTGCCCCAATTAGTTAATTATTTCCCCATTAGGGGAATGAAGGTGCTGGGTTCAAGCCTAAGCAAGTGTTTTTGGGGATCTCGGGGATGGTTTAGGAACATGAACAGTAGCTGTTGGCATCTGTAATCCCAGCAGAGTTTCCTAGGTAAAGGATAAGATAATACTATGGTGAATCTCCTTAAATTTTGGCTTTCTTCTGTAAGATTAGTTGCCTGAGGGGAGGATAAGTGACTACTGCCAGTTGGAGGAGGTATCTGTTAACTCAGGTATTAAAGACCTTTTATTTTTGGAGCCAAAAGAGCAGAGGAGCTCAAACTCTATTCCCCATGCTGATGGGTACATGACCCACTGTGTCTGTGTTGGTGTCTGTTTCCACATAAAAAAAGCAGAATTCAGTAAAACACATCTTAAGTGACATTATTTCATCAACTGTCATGATCTGAAGGTTTAAATCCAGCCTCAGAGCTGAGAGGTTCCCAGCTGGGGTCATCCTGCCCAAAATGACTGGACATAGTCTGAGACACTGTATCTCAGGTCACTCCTCAGTGAAATGGGGTGACTTTTTGAGGAGTTTCTTAATATTACTAGCCACCCCAAAATCTGAAAATGCAAACAGGTTGAGTGGCAAAGGATTTTGTTTCCCAGTGTCTGCCAAGTATGACCATGGCATGGTTATGAGGTCTCTGCAAGGCTATTCATAATAGTTTATTGGTGGGGAAACTGAGGCAGAGACCGTGTCCTGCTGGAGCAGGAGTGTTGGGGCCCATGTTAAAATCCAGCTATTAGTGGGCCTTTCACAAATTGTCCTGTATTCCTGCACTCTTAGACCTCAAATCCTGGTTCACGCAGCATTTTGGGCAGTGAGAGGAGGCAGCATTCATTCCCTGCACACCCAAACCTGGGTGCAACTGGGATTCTTCAGCACCCTGGTGTGGCAGGGCTTGGCATGGGGGGCCACATGGGTCACCCCGTGCCCGTAGGGCTTTGAAAAAAAAAGTAGCAAAATAGGGGCTGCTCTGTAGGGCTTGAATCCTGACCTTGTTTTTTTTCCTGCCTGCTCCCCGACCCCACCCAGCTGGGCAGAGGAGAGGGAGGCATCAAAACCCGGAGGGGTTGCATGAAATTCGGCCTTCACAAAACAAACAAACAAAACAAAAACAAAACCAAAACAAAACAAAAAAAAAAAAAAGGAAAGAAAGGAAAAGAAAAAACAGAAAAAAAGACCAGATTCCATCACTGTCAAGAAATTTCTGGAACACGAACAGTCACAACCGTCCTGACACACAGGAAACACTGCTCACCCCTCATCGCCCCCCCTCTACCCACACCTAATTTGGTTTTATTTCTTTGCCATCAGGTTGCCTTAACCATTTCCATGGCTTAGGAGGCTAAGCCGCCCGAGCGCAAGCTTTTGATTTGAAAAGGGACTGCATCCCCTTTTCAAAGGAGCCTGCTCCCTAGGGCAACCACATCACACTGCTGATTTGCTGCAGTGGAGACCGCAGCGCGTACAATATGCCCTCCCCCTCCGCCTGTGCTGCTTACAGCATCAGTCCGGAGCCGAGCGGGGAGACGGGAGCGATACCCACTAACCCACCCATGCTCGGGAATGCCTGACTGGTAACGCAGTGCCTCCGACGAAAGGACCGGCAATCCCAACCGCTCTCCGAGATGCAAGCCAGTGCCGATTCCACCAAGATGGACTGTCTTTGGAGCAACTGGAAATGTCAGGGTATTATATCTATTCTAGTGTTGCATGCTAGGAGGACTGCATGGCAGAGGAGGCAAAGGCAGGATCCATCCATTTTTGCATTGTTCACCTGTGGGCCTTTGCATGCTGTTTCCTCTCCCTCCCCGCGAAGCTTTTCTTGGGGGGTAATTTGAGAAAAAAAAGATTAAAAGCCCTTATTTCTGTTCTTGGCAGGCATTTCTCCCATCCCCAGGTGTCTCACCCTGAAAGCATCCAGGATACAGGTCCTCCCTTCCCACCTTACAGCTCATTCCCAAAGCATCCGCCCTTGCCCTTAGCGGCGTCATTCCTCATCCTCGACTCTCTCCGTCGGGATATCGCTGGCATGATTTCCTACCTTTCGGGCTTTAGGGAAGCCGGGTGACGGTGCCTTGGTGCCCGCTGGGGCTGGCGAGGGTTGGAGGTGGTGGCGTTGGGCTCCTGGGTGCCTCCTGCCCACGGACACACCCAGAGCCAGGCTTAGCCTTGTGTCACACAAAGAAACCGCAGCTTCGGCAAGGAGGGCGGCAGCGCCGGGGCACGGCGGGATGGCCCCCCGCTTCCTACTCTGCTCTAGGATTGCTTTAAAAAGAAAACAACATTAATCCTTTTATTATGCTCCCGAGCACTCGTTCGGGGGTAAAATATTGCGGTGATGTTGTCTCGCTGCCGCGTAGGCGAAGGGAACAATGGCATCTCCCTTTTGGGCTGATTTTCAGCGTATTTTGAGCGGGTCGGTGTCTGCGCTGGGTGGGGCTGGCCACCTTCCCGGGTGCCTTGGACAGCTTTTCAGCCATTTTTAGTCGGCTTCACACTTCCCCGCCAGCATCCAGCCTTTGTTTTGATAAAAGACAGTCTCTGTGACGCTGCTCGGTGGGCAGATTAGAGGGAGAAAAGCTAGCGGCTGATCCTGCCAGGCGGGCTGGGGCTGCTTCGGGCAGGCTTTGTTTGGATGTGTTTTTTGATTTTAAGGTGCATGTTACGCTGAATAGTCAATTCATGATGCTGATGCTCACAGCAGGGTCCCTGGGAGAGAGATTATTCCATAGCATCATCTCAGTAAAGGGTCCAGCATACTTGCAGACATAGTTTGATAAACGCAGCTCGATACAACAGAAGCTGGAAAACCTTCCTAAAGTGCTTTTTGGGGAGGGGTGGAGATGGGGAGACCTTTCAGACTCTTGTCTTTAGGGGGCTTGATATTTTTGCAATCTCAATTCAGCATCTAATTGTATTTAGGAACTGAGGTTTTTTTAAGGAAGATGAGTAGCTGGAAAGTAAA
Organism: Struthidea cinerea; assembly: GCA_013397865.1. NCBI lineage: Eukaryota > Metazoa > Chordata > Aves > Passeriformes > Corcoracidae > Struthidea > Struthidea cinerea. The sequence goes on from VZTI01000233.1 coordinate 106,151, forward strand.
CAGATGCACCTGTTAAATGCCAGGCTCCAGCAGCTCCGGCTTTCCACACAGAAAAGAAGGGCAAGGGTTTTCCATACGTTTGTGGGATTCATTAAGCTTATATAGGAGAGTTACAACCAAACTTCAGGGTCTTTTCACCGGAGCTTTGCAGATAAACTTCCTTGTAGGGTGGGGTTTGGGTTTTTCTTCAAAAATGCTCAATATTTTGCTGATTCTTATAAAAGCATTGATTTGCTGAGTCAGTTTGCTGAACCACCTGTTCTTAGAACCAAATGGAATATTTCCTTTCTTTATCAGAAAAAAAAAAATCATAAATTAAAAAAGGGGAATAACGAAGGGCATGCTGCTGTTGTTTAATTAATAATAATAATAATAATAGTGGGGCTTCTCTCCTTTAGCGCTTTCCTTTTTGAAAGTGGGGTAGATTTGATGAAAATTGAATGACACAGTATGTCCCATGCTGATTTGAAAAAAAATACCAGGTCTGAAAAAATCAACGCAGTTAAAATAAATCACTTGCCTCACTTCCACAGCATTTGCATATTTTTTTCTTTTCCTTGGGTGGTGCTTTATGATTCCAAAATGATCCTGCAGAAAACATGAAATAGCCATAGAATATTATTTCTGTCATCAAAATTCTTTGATCAGTCCCAGATAAAATAGAGGAAATTTAAAATTCAGAAGAATGAAGACTAAAGATGATTCATTGATTCCTTTAATATCTATTATTCATGTTGTCTCTGTCTCAACCTGGAATATCAGTTTGGTGCAAATCTGGAGTTGTATAATTTTGCCATCTTGATTGTCAATGGAATTATGGTTCCTCCCTGAAAAGTCTGGAATGTGTCTGTGAGTGTAACAGATGCAGAGAGAAACCTCAGTAAATACAGAGCATATTTTTACTGAAATTATGCAGATACACAAATGAGGTTAACAAAAGTTTTGATTACTAAACAACCAAGCCTGCAACTAACTCTATCATTGAATTGATCATGTAGTACTTGTAATTAGTGTCAAATGGGGTGGGGATCACAGAAGCTGCAGAGACTCTTGGGGTGAAGCTTTGACTTTGCCCCACTCAGTCGAGGTGGTCATTTCCCTTGCAGTGAATCAGCTGCTGCTGCTGCACACATTTAGAAATAATGTTTTTTACCTGCCCATCCTGCAGGTACAGCATGATTAGAGCAAAGGTAGATTGTGATCCATCCCTTGGGTGAGCAGGACAGTAATTCACCCCTGCTGGGCATCTGCTTCATTCAAAACGTTAACATGGGTGGCTTCGGGGAATTGCAGCGACTTCCACACCCAAGTCATGTCCGCACTGGAAGGTGATGCATTCGAAAGAGGCTGGGATGGAGCCATGCATAATGCATGAGTGTGAGGAGAAATGTCCCCGCCTGGGCGTGCTGGTGGCTGTGGGCCTTGGAGGAACAGCCTAGAGCCAGTGCCAGCCATGAGTGTGACACGAGTGTGTGACAGAGAGCACAGCTTCCCACTGGGAGCTGCTGGGCGAGGGCAGCCTCCAGCTTCAGGGGGAGGGCTCCCTGTGCCCTCCCCAGGGACTCAGCTCAGCAGGACACAGGTTCACACCCTGCTAGAGAGGTTCTCTGGATTAGGAAGGATGTAGAACCACAGAATATCCTGAGTTGAAAGGGACCCACTACGATCATCAAAGTCCAATTCCTTGGACACCCCAACAATCCCACCCTGTGCCTGATAGCATTGTCCAAACGCTCCTTGAACTCTCAGGTTTGGTGCTGTGGCCACTGCCCTGGGGAGCCTGTTCCAGTGTCCAACCACCCTCTGGGTGAGAACCTTTTCCTGATATCCAACCTAAACCTCCCCTGACACAGCTCCAGCCTCCATTCCCTCAGGTCCTGTCACTGGTGACCAGAGAGAAGAGATCAGTGCCCAAGCTTGCACCCCAGCTGGGTGGAGCTATTTGATGTCAGTACACTGGTCCTCATGAATATTCCCTTTTCCACTCTTCCTTCTACGTGCCAACTCTTTGGTGGTCATAAGTATCAGGCTTGTTCCTGCAGCTTCAACCTTCTGCGAGACATGTTAAAAAAGAAAAATGTTAAGATCCAGAGACACAGGCCCGTGAACTGTTCGTAGAAATCATCCTAAATATTACCCATATTATAATTACTACTTAATGTGGAAAAGGACTGCAGACTTCATCAAATCCATCTAGTTGACATAGCTCTGCTGGGACTGCAGTTATTGATTATCGTTTTCTTGGCAGCTGTTTTCAGAGAGCCAGCTTCCTTACTTGATTGGTGTATCCATTGGTTTCCAAAGGGTGATGGGAAGCTGTAGCAACTGTTCATGGCGATGTTCCCCACTTTAAGATTGATAAAGAATTTCGATGGCAATAACATGGTTGCATGCTGTTAATCTGTAATCTTATTGACAGTTGTGAAGTCTAATTACAGCTTTATAATGAGAATATAACTTCAGCCAGTTGGTGCCTTCAGTGCTTTCCTGAAAATATTGTGGGCTGATCTCAGCTGGGATCCACTTGATAAAGATCTGTCCCAGTACTTGGTTCTTATGTTGGATCTTGGCAGGGCTAAAACCTTGGAACCAAGTAAACACTTGCTGTAACCAATTTAGCTAATAGTTTCGTAAAACTAGACCAAATTAGGGGGAATTTATTTCCTAATTTGACAGATGATTTCCTGTGAAGTTTGAAGGAAATTTGTCAAGATTATTTACCACTTTCAGATTTGCTTTCATTTTTTTCTGTCACTGATGCAGAAATTGTATCGATTTTTCTTCCAGCACGTTCCTGTTGATGGCCAAAAATAATAAATCTGTGCTCTGCACACCTGCTGTGCCATCACAGAATCACAGAATGGTTTGGGATGGAAGGGACCTTAAAGACCTTCCAGTTCCAACCCCCCTTCCATGGCCAGGGACACCTTCCACCAGACCAGGTTGCTCAGAGCCATGTCTTTTAAGAAATGATGGACAATATGCTTTCATTGCCAGAACAAGGTGAAAATTCCCCCAAAGTAAGAGTATTTTAAGGTATTCCCTGAGAGTTAATTTAAACTCCATCAAGAGGGTGATGGTGGGGCTGAAGGCAGTATTGGAGGGCTGCTTTTGTTTTCATTAGGTGTCTGGAAAGTGAGTTCTGGTGAGGCTTTTTTGATATCAGAAGGGGTACTTTCTCCACATCATATTTAATTATAAATAACATAGGTCTGAACCACTCATTCTGAAAATCTGCAGATTTTCAAATGTTTGGATAGAGTCTAAGAGGGAGTCCAGGTCTATTCCTTTGGTCCAGGAGCGTCTTGGGAAAATCTTAACATTTCCATTGCATTATGTGCACTCAGAGACTGCATTCAGGGGCTCTGCTTGGTCTCCTTGGTTTCTGCCCACTTAAGGTGAGAGCCATAACATCCTCCACAGAAACTGGCCAAGGCAGGCGGGGATACAATTCGATGAGCAGGAGTTGTGTGTTTCTCCTGCTGCCGTGCTCAGTCCGGGTCTTAAAGCATCTCTCACGTGAAAATGAAAGTAACAACAGTGTAACGATTAACAGCAGCACCAATCACATCATCATTAATAATTAGTAATAATAAGTGCTACAATAGACTTGTGTGTGGTGTGACTGTAGGGTTGATTTTTTACTGGCAGTCCTCTTTCACTGCCAATCCTCTTCTGTCTACCCAAGCCTACTCTGGTGCCTGACACAAGGCAATCAATCAATACTTTTTTGCTCACATCTTGTTCTTGCAGATGTTGTAGGATATAACACGGAGGGCGTGTATGTATCAAGGTTTTCCTTATCCCTGATCCTATTCTTGTTCCAGGTCTCCTCTCATCAGACTCTGGGGGCCAAGAAGGTCTGAACTTTCAAATTAAGTCTTGAAACAGGTGGATGATAAAGATATAAAGCTGAACTGAGGACAGAACGTTAATGGTCAGAGTGTGGACAAGAGGTAGAGGTATGGAGAGATTCCTCAAGGCTGGAGATGAAGGATCAGGAGATATGCCTCATGAAACAGCACAGATACTCTGTCTTGGCTCTGCTGTTCATCACAGCAGTCTCCTGAAGGCACCAGACTGCTCATTAAACTGTGTATCCATCTGTATTACATTAGAATCAAATCTGTTGTGGGGAGGAGAGCAATGTCCACATTGGATCCTTCACTGGAGAGGAGAGGGAAAGCCTGTCCTGTGGTTAAAGCTGCAAGCTGGGCTTGCTTTGAGTGCAAGCAATATTTATTTTTACTCCAAAACCTACAGCATTGTCATATTTGTTGTCAAATACTTCTGTGACAGTGCTGTAAACAAGATTGTTCTTCTTAAATTTCTTAAATTGTGTTTCCTGATCTTTTCACTCCCAGAAGGTCTGAGAAATGCCTTATGAAATAATTTATATTTATGAAGTTGTAACATTACACTGCGTGCAGAAGTAAAGGCTGTGTACAGAGAGGTTTTTCTCACTTCTCTTAAAAACTATTACTAGATAGGGGGTGAAGCTGTACAACCCATTGATTTTACCTCCTCAGGAGGCCTGGTGGTACCTCCATGGTGGGGAGGGAGGCTTGAACACTTCCAAGGGTGTTAGTAGCGTGCTAAAGAGCGTGCAACCTTTTATATAATCATCAAGGCCCATGGGCCTCATTTGGAGGCTGGGTACCAGGGGTTTGCTCACACTTTTTGTATTAACTTCCAGGGAAATCCTGCTTGATGCATGATCAGTTTTCACAGTTGTTGCAGTAGTGGAAAAACTTGCGAAGTCAAAGGAGAGAAGAGAGATTTTCAGAGGAGAAGCTGTGCAAGACTTGAGTTGTCCAGTCTCTGCTTGGTCTATCATTAATTTTCATACTAAATTACTTTATTAGAGACAGGGAATGGAAAGATCCCCATTTTTCCCTCAGAAGTATTTTTGGCAAACATAACCATGCAGGAGGATATTTGAGCTACAAGTTGGTTTGGGTCCTCTCTTCTCTCTCTGGGATCTCTGCTCAGGAGGCTGGGCCTGCAGCTGCCCCACACCATGAGGCTTCTGGGGACCATATAAACCACCAAAGCCCAGCCCTTGTGTTTCCAGGTCCTAAGAAGAATGGATTCAGGAGCATTTTTAATTAGTCTACCTTGGCACTGCCCTTTCCAGCCCCCACATCTGTCTTCTGGCTTTTTTGGCACCAAATACTGAGGAGCAGAAACATTTTCTGCTGCAAGCCATGGTAAGAGCTGTGAGAGCTTTCAGGCACTAGGGAGCCATTCCTTGCTGGCACAAGCATTGCCTGCTGCTGCTGTTTCTTACATTTGTGAGGTTAATTTTAGCTTGCCCCACAAACATGGGTATTTACCAGCTGTTCACATTAACAGGTGCTTTCTTGTACCATAGAGTTCACCTTTGCTAGTCTGGGAGTTGGCCCCAAGTGCAGGATCCCATTAGTTTAGTCAGATGAGGTTCTGCCATAAAGTATGGCTTTAAAGCACGGGTTTGGCACCCTTGAAAAATCTTTCAACTAGAGGCCTACTTGAGCAACATTTTGCAAGTTCTGCTGTGAGTTAAAAAGCACGAGCAGGCAATACTTGCGGATAAACAGCTCATCAGACACGCTTCTCCAGAAAAATTCTTCAAAGGCAGTGGCAGTGACCTGCAGCGCTGCTGTCTTAGAGATGGCTGGTAAGTCTTCCTTAATAAATGCAAATAGTTTTGAGTCTGAGGCAGTTCTGGCAAAACCCAGAGTCCTTTTGTACTTCCACAAATGACTCAGAGCTCTGGTGAGTTGTACTGTAGAGAGTGCAAAGTGAGTGATGTTGCTTCCCTCCTTCCAGGAGGCTGAAGGGATATCATGGAAAGCTACAGCTGAACGGCTTCTGCATGTTAATGGGCACGGTCAGGATTTTACAGTAGTGATTTTCAAAACAGAAGGAGCCCAACCCTCAAGCGAAGCCAAGGCTGATTTCAGTGCCCAAACCCCTTTTGCAAATCCTCACTGCAAACTGAGTGGTTTGAAGTTGGCGTTTTGGCTCTCGGAAGTGGATCTCGCTCAGCCAAACAGACTGAGCCCCTGTCCAACTGCATGCACATCACACATCGACAGCCTCACGTGGCACCAGCCTCCGCCTCATGAATATTCAGCGTGCGTTGCTCAGAATTGTGCCATTGTGGTGGGGTCTGGGCAGCACCACGCACACACACACCCCCTCCCAGTGAAACGCCCAGCGCTTGCAGGACCCTGCACCACACCAGGACCTTTTATCCTTTCCCTCCTGATTGACCAAAGGACTTAATTATTATGTGGCTAATTCACGCTCTGTCCTTTAATTTATCTGGGGAATGCTGTACCCACCTTAGAGCTGGACTGGAAGCTGTCTCAGCCTGGCCAAGCGTGGGTCCAGCGCGTGCTGGCGAGCGGCTCTACAGAGGAGTGTGTGTGTGAAAGCTGCAGTTCCAGCTCGGCTCCTGGCCCTGTCATCCTCATTCCCACTGTGTTCCCATGTGCTGGGGAGGCTGCTCTGAGCCTGGCTGGTTGTCTCTTCAGTATGCCAAGGAAGGGGTGCAGGCAGGAACAGGCAGCTGCCCTTCAGCAAAGGCTTAGGCACTGGTTATACTTAGTGACCTGTTGAAAGACATTAAACCCATGGGGTCAGAGAGTGTTTGGGAGGAGTTGTTTGGTATCTTAATCAGTTTTACATGAATGTAGGCTGAGATGAAACTCAAAGCAGACACATAAATGTGGTGGACGACCTCATCTTTAATTTTCATTCCTGTTTAGAATGAAAAAGAAAGGGTCTGAGGAGGGTTGATGAAAGGCTAAATTGACCTGATGGTCAAGGAGAAAATTTCTTATTCCTTTGCCCCTTGGTCTCTATTTACAGCACCAGACACTGACATGACAGGTATTTTGGCTCTAGTGTAAATGGTTACAGGAGAAAATGGCACTCTGAGGAAGCCAGGCAAAGGATCCCAGCTGTTGCATTCTTCACCCAGTGCACCTCTGCCTGCTTTTAATGGAGATTTGTTTATGTAAGGAAATGTAGGACAAAAATGTGTTTGACTACTGTCTTAGCAAGGAAGCATTTCTTTACCAAGAGGGTGGAAAAATCCCGGAACAGGCTTCCAGAAAGATGGTCAGTGCCCCAAACCTGTCAGTGTTTCAGAGGCATTTGGAAAATGCCCTCAACAGCATGCTTTAGCTTTTGGTCAGCCCTGAACTGGTCAGGCTGTTAGAGTAGGTGATGGTTGTAGCTGCCTCCCAACTGAAATAGTCATTCTATTCTATTCTATTCTATTCTATTCTATTCTATTCTATTCTATTCTAATAATGTAAAAAGCCTTTGAAGTGACTGAAGCTGCTGTAACTGAAGGAGCAAATGTGGCTCTGACAGGTGTAGTTCAGGTGTTTTTAGCAGCATCTAAATTCCAGGGGAACTGATACAGCTCAAATCCCTGAGGCCTGTCAGCCAAATTCTCCCCAAGTCTCCACTGATTTCTAGTTCTGGATTCTCCTTCTCCCCCTTCCCTGCCCAAGGAGCGGTGAGGTTCACCTCCCTCCTGTATCACCTTTTGCAAAGAGGTTCGGCTGAGCCCCTTCTCCTTCAGGGAGAGGAGGAGGAATGGCTGCAGGAGTAGCAAATCCCACCCGAACAGCTTGACAGGGCAGCAGTGCTGCAGCTCCCTATCCCTTCAAGGGAGATGAGGAGAAGGCAGATGTGCTTCCTGCCCTTGAAAATCCTGACAGATCTGGCAGGCCGTGGGGGAAGGAATGTGTTCCCAGGCTGGACCTGGGCTCTGGGAGAGCCATGTAAAAATCATTCAACTCATATCTCCCTTTTCTATGCTGAGATTCTCCAGCTAGCAGTTGGCACTTTTTTTTTTCCATGCACATGGGAATATTTGCCTTAGGTCTAAAAGACACAGGATCCCTCTCATCCAGGTCTCCTTTGGCTGGAGAAAGAGGCCAGATGCTTTTCATCTCCTCCCTCGTGCATGCATGTCCCCAGAACTGTGTCACTTGGCCTCTGTCCATCTCGCTCTGATCCTTTCCTTACCTGATACAGCTGAGTAAATATCCCAGTCATTCCATGGCAGGAACAGACAACTTTCAGGATATACACATACCTGGTCAAGTCTGTCTTGAGTAACTCAGCATCTTCCTTTTTGAGGGGAATGAGAAAATGCAGTTTGGCATCTCTCTGCATGAGAATGCCGCCCACTGCCAGTCTGCAGGAGTATGGGTTGGAAGGTCATCGAAAGGAAAAGGCTTAGTTGCTCGTTTTGGATCTTATAATTAATTGGGATTGACTCAGGGGACTCTCTTGGAGTCGGGTTTGTATTTTTTGGCTCAGCTCTCATTTGTTTGCCTCTCTACTGCCCGTGTCCCAGGGAGTGTTTTCCCCTGCTATGTGTCCTTTTTCTGTCATCAGCAGATGATGTGCCACATACACCAGCTGACCTGGGCTTATTTAATTTAATGTTGAGGGTTTGTGTGATAGAAAACTTAAGCATCTCAAAGTTGGATTTGCATAAATTTCCAGTACTGTCCTCTGACAGAGTAGTTTTTGAACACAAAAAGTATCAACTTGTGAATAATCACAGTATCATAGAATTGTTTGGGTTGGAAGGAACTTTAAAGATCATCTCGTTCCAACCCTCCTGCCATGGGCAGGGACAACTTCCACTTGTGCCAAGCTCCATCCAGCCTGGTCTTGAACACTTCCAGGGATGGGGCAGCCACAGCTTCTCCGGGCATCCTGTGCCAGGGCCTCACCACCCTCGCAGAAAATAAAATCCTGTCCAAATGCTGGTGAAAGCACCCAGTTGTTGTGCTGCGGGATTTTGCAGCACCTTTACTGAAAAAGAATATGAAAAACGGCCAAACCTGCACGCTTGTGTTCTGGATACCATTTTGTAAGGATGGTTTGCAAGGATGGAGCCGCTTGCTCCAGCACCTCAGCACTATGAGCAATCTGTGGAGCTCCAGCTGGCTCCTGCAGTACAGCTGTGTCTGCTGCTAAACCTCCTCATACAGGTGCTCTGACGATGCATTTTGGAGCATTCCCCACTCCCTGCGCCAGGGTTTCTGCAGAAAGCAGACATGGGCATATATCTGTAAAAGACTGGTCCCTGTTTTGTGGAGTCAGCACCCAGGATCCCAAAACAGGCACCAAGGTCCCTTGTCCCGTGGCTTCCATGCAGCCCATAGGATCCAGTCATGTGTGCTCATGATCACAGGTCTGGTGCTGAATGCTTAAAAATAGTAAAAGGTTGTTATAGAGTGTATATTGATGGAGAACATAACTGGGTGTGAATGGTGCACGAAGAGAAGAGAGCTCAGTGATACAACACCAATTTTTGCATTCAAGCCCATCACTGTAAAGCCAGGCTAATACATGTAATAGTAATGAGTAATGTAACTCATTGACTCAAGGCAAACACGCCATGGTGACTCACAATTTTTTGGAGATTAGATGATAAGGACTAGGAGGCTGGATTAATTTTGTTTCTTTCAGTATCGGTGAGTTCTTTTTTTTTTTTTCCTGGCAGATTGCAGTTTTCCTGAATTTACTCTTTGTTCAGAATGATTTGACAAGTGGCATCTCTCAAATCTGTTTGGCTGGTGGTGTGTTCAAGCTGTTCTTGAGGACTTGTGCAGTGTGTGAAATTAAAGCTGTTTTGTTTAGATTGTCATGAGCACGTTCTCTGGCTGGGTGAAGAGTCCTCTCAGAAACAGGTTGTGGGTGTAAACAGATTAAATTCACCTTTATGGACTGGATATTCCACAGTCCTTTCATTAAATTTTGTTTTTTAGTGGCTGTCTCCAGTGCTAAAATTTTTTGCCGGAGAGGTTGAAATAAACTATACAAAGTGGGTGAAAAACACTGTAAAAATTAACTGCTTAACAAATGTAAAAATGGACTAGTTGAAAAGGGTCTTATGCTCTTGTTTTGTTCTAACCAGCACCTCCTGTGGACAGGGGAAGTTATATAACAAGCAGAAAGCTGCTTTTTTTTTTTTTCTTGTTAGTATTTCTGAGATGGTGGGATTGAGTAGCAAGAGAGATTTATTCTGTGAAGGCCTTACCTGAAAATGGTTTCCTACTCATGGAACTATTAAGCAGTGGCAAAGCCAGGAGTCTTTTCCTTTCTCAAAACTAATGAAATAACAAAATTGAATTGTCAAAACTGTGAATGGGAAAGTGGTTTATAGTGGCTAGCCCCAAACTTTCTTATTCATTTATCAACAACCAAAACCGGAAAACGCTTTGGTCAAGCAATTGGCATTTGAACTTGTGAGGAAAGAAATAAAAATTTGGGATTTTCAGACTGAGTAAATGCAAGGAAGGTTGAAATCTTCCGTACAGCTCTAGCAACAGCACAGACCCCAGCCTGCCCTTGCCTTGCTGCTGCAAGAGACCCACCCACCGTGCTGCGGTTGGAGATACTCATCCATCTTATCTAACCCAGGCACAGGCACAAGGAAAACAAGGATTTCAAGTAGGTCATCGGTCGTAATTTCCTCAGCGCGCCGCTCAAGTCCCTTCACTGCTCCTGCTGAGGAGCTCCTGTTGACGCTGCTGTGAGCGGGAGCATCGCTGCTCCCCTCGTCCTCCCGCAAGGACTCCGAGGGTCACAGCGGCCACCCTCGATGGCCGCCTGTAACAGTTTGGTCTTCTCCCCCCAGCTATCGACCTGTTGTACTGGCGTGACATCAAGCAGACGGGGATCGTGTTCGGCAGCCTCCTGTTGCTGCTCTTCTCCCTGACCCAGTTCAGCGTCGTCAGCGTCGTGGCCTACCTGGCCCTGGCCGGCCTCTCGGCCACCATCAGCTTCAGAATCTACAAATCGGTCCTACAGGCCGTGCAGAAGACGGACGAGGGCCACCCCTTCAAGTGAGTGGCTTTGTAGCGATGCCCCAGCGCCGCTTTTTGTGCTGGATGAAATTCTCTTCTTGCTCGTAAAGCGGGAAATAATAGTATTTTCTGTTCCGCGGCGTCTCAAAAATTGTGAGGCCCTATCGGCTGAGATCCTGGAGAGAAAAAGAAAAACAAAACACCAGAAAAATTGTCATCCTCTAAGACGTGGGGTTTTTTTCTCAAAAAGATACAGGAAATTTGAAGCAGACAGAGAAAAAGAGTTTCATTAGAGCTAGTGATAATGCAGCTTACCTGCAAGCAAAAAGAGCATTGTTTCTGGGCACAATCTATTGGGCATAGAAGGAAACTATCTATATCTTTTCTCCAGCAACCCAATATCTAAATGGTGGTGCCAGTGCCTCCCCGCTCTCCACAGGGTCTGGGGGGTTTGCTCCGTGAGAACAGTGATCCTTTCCCCTCTGCTGTGCCAACCAGTTGGTAAACCAGGTCGTGGAACTGGTGTGGTTTGCAAACACACACACACACAGAGAAAGAGTCTTGTTGGGGTGCTGCTCCTTCTGCTTCACTTGGGTCAGTTCTGAGCTGCAACTCGGTATGGGGGAGTAGCTCAGAGAACAGCACAGAAATTTGTGGGGAAACCACAGGTCAGATTTGTATCCCCCTTTGGGTGAGGAAAAGAGAGAAATCCCATCAAGAAATCCCACAAGCTCTCTGTGGGAAGAGGGTGAGGCTGGAGGCTGGAGGGTGAGGAGGGTGTGCTGGTGGCCCTGTGCCTGCAGGGAGGGGAACAAGTTTCTGCAGCACACAGAAACGAAGTCTGTGAAGGAGGGAATGATGGGGTGGATGGGTAAGAGTGTGAACAGCAGGGGAAACTTCCTGGGTTTGTAACGGGACCTGTGTTTCTGGCAGAGCCTACTTGGAGATGGAGATGAATCTTTCACAGGACCAGATCCAGAAATACACAGATTGTCTCCAGCTATACGTCAACAGCACAGTCAAAGAGCTGAGGAGACTCTTTCTCGTTCAGGACCTCGTGGATTCTTTAAAAGTAAGATTGCTTTAAATATTTTTAACCCCTCTCTAGAGGATCAATCTACATTTCAAAGAGCTGCTTCCCATGTTGACAGGGTTGTCATGAAACCTAGTTTTTTGTAGCTCCAAATAGGAAAGTTCCTCTGCTTTTTGATTTTAAAACTGCTTGTTTCCAGCACTTTAGAGGTTTGGCACTCTGCATTTGAATGTATTGATAGGTAATAGGATAAATTTGCAGAACCAGCTTAGCTCCACATCAGTTCTGGAAGCATCCCTGCATTATGCTTTCTATTGCTTTGCTGTAAAATAATGTTCCCCTCTGTTGATCTGGATTTCCTCCACTGGTGGCATTTCCTGCTATGGATGAGGGTCTTTTTTCACTCCTTGCTGAAATAATTATTAATTTTTAGCCTTACACTCAAGCAGGTGTCCTTTAGAGCAAAGAGAAGATCATTAAGAGAGCACACATGGGTCAGGCTCCTAAATTAGTAAAGAATTTTAGGAAAATGTACCCATCTCTCAGCCTCCAGTGCTATCAGTCCCTGGGATTATCACTTCAGGGCTCTGGTTAACCTGTTTGGGATGACCCCTGCCATCATAAAAATTGGGTGCAGAGATCTGCCTATACCATTCTCAATGCAGAGTCCTATATGGGTGCAATTTAAGCCCAAAACAGACATGAAAGCTCAGCTAAGAGGGCGAGAAGCAGAATGGAGAATGGGGTTTATACACCTAGAAAAACTACCTAGTTCCTAATGTGCCTTACTTAACCACTCCCACATTAAGAAAGGCTGATGTGCTGTTACATTTGCTAGTTAAGCAAACTAATTTCTTCTTGTGCTGACACCTAAGGTGATGTAATGATCCGTTTTTAATTTAGTTTGCAGTACTAATGTGGCTGCTGACTTACGTGGGAGCCCTCTTCAATGGCCTGACTCTTCTGATAATGGGTAAAAATCAACATTTCTTTTAAAAATCTATTCCTAGCTTGAACTCCCTCTCAGTTTTGACTTAGACAAAACAGCCTATCCCTGGCATGCCTTCACCTCAGTTAAACCACCGCCATTTATTTCCCTTCCCAGTAAATATTCACTGTTCTATTACGCTGTCCCTCCTGCCAGAACTACTTTGCAGTTTATGGTTTTGCAGCTCCCAGTCCCAGAGCAATGGGGAATTCCATATTTGGGAGGCTTGAGCAAAGTGCATTTTTAATGCAAAGCTCCCTGGTGGATCAGCTGACCAAGTGGCACGATAATATGTTTGCCACTGAAGTAGGTCTCTCCTCTGGAGGAATCTGGTCTGCAGGAACATAACACTGTGCTCTTTTTCTCCCCAGCTGTGGTGTCTATGTTTACTCTCCCCGTTGTATATGACAAGTACCAGGTAGGTCTGTGTGCACAGTGCATTTGGGCTGTCTGGCTGGCTCTGCCTCATTGTTGCCTCGTTGACTTGGTCTCCTCTTGCTCTCTGCAGGCACAGATTGATCAGTACTTGGGGCTGGTGCGGACCCACATAAACACGGTCGTGGCAAAGTGAGTTCAGCAGCTGACTGCGCCACAGCTCCTGCTGTGAGGTGGTGGTGCCCCGGGGGTGGCTAGGACCTGTCTGGTCCTGGGGACACTGTGTCCTATCAGTGGTGTCCTCCCCAGATCCTGGGAAGTGAGAGGTTGAGGGAGGGCAGATCCCTGGAGAAACACAGGCTTTCTCTCCTCTCTCCTGCCATTTGGGGGAACCGTGGACAGAGCAGCCCAGTCGTGGACTGATGGCCACACTGGTACCTGGCCAGGACAAACAGGAAGGAATGAGTTAATTCTCTTCCCCACTGACCACTCCAAGCCTGTTTTTTTTTGATTCGAGGAGTTAATAGCATTAATGACCAAAGTGGGAATTAGAACACCGCCCTGTTGCAGAAAGAAAATACCTGGAAGCGCCATGATCTTTAGTGTTTCAAACCCCCATGGAATAGGCAGAAGACCTGGGTGAAATTTTGTACTGAAAATTCATGTTTTAGACTTCCTTCCTGGTTTTCTGTAGACAATAGACCATGGAGAAATTATGTTGGGGGGAGAATATCACTGAACACATCCCAAGATTACATGAACTGCCAAAAACCAGGGCTTGTAAGAACACCTAGATGGGCATCGCTTCTGTTTCTCATGGCACTTTAATTCACCTGTTGAGACAACACACTGAACGTGGACTAGAGATTATCCCTGGATAAGAGTCCAAGTGGGGAACCACTGGAATGGAATAACTGCCTCACTATATTATCCTTTTCTTTTTTATTTTTTAGGATTCAAGCTAAAATCCCAGGTGCTAAGAGAAAGGCAGAGTGAAGCAGACATCAAGAATTTGTCGACTACAGTAGTGCATAATGGGGAAATCTGGAGTGAAAACAGCTCTGTTCTTACACTTTGCTGCAAATTTATCATTCTTTTTTTTGCTCGACACCATAATCTTAGAAACATAAAACTCAGAAGCAGTGCTTTTCCCCTGCTGCTTCTGCACTTAGAATATTTGCAATCACTTGTGTCAAGCACTAAAGTATAGTAAAGAGAAAAGTGTACTAGATGTGGTTTTTTGTGTTGCTTATAAAGTGCATGATGGTGAGAGCCTAAATAATATTGACCTCTTTATTTAATTTTTTTTTTTTTTAGTGTTTTTCCTTCTTCTATTGGCATTGCTTCTATAACTTTTAATGTTACATGTGGCTAGGGGCTTTCCTGCTTAGCGCACTTGATGCAATAGTTAAAATTGCTTCTACGTCACTGGGTTGCTGGTTGGATTCATCTTTATTAACTATATAGAATTGTAGACTGATGTTTTAGTGTTTTCCAGCACAAATAAAATAAACAGTAATCGGTACTTATGGTAATCAGTTTTGTATAACTCAAAAAAAAGAAAAAAAGAAAACAAAACCCAGTACTTTTGTCGTAAAGGATTGACAGGCTGATCTACATGTATGGTAACTGGAAAGTTCCAGCATGTTCAATTTATTACGATTTGTATTACATTCTCTGTAGTTCCTAATGGACTTAATTATGGACTCTGAATATTTGCACTTATGTACTTGATACCGAATGCAGAAATAAATGTTACTAAATGTAAAAAGTTCTCCTTCTTGTCGCCACTGGGATTATCTTGACATTTGGGAACTGGACACGTACTGTGCAAAAAGGAGCATTTTCCCTCTTCCCTGGACATCTGCACACACTTTGCCCTTACATAACCGTGCAGTCCAGCGAGCAATACCTAACTAAGGGTATGTAGCTCACCTAATATTTTTACATCTTGATGCTCTCTCTTGCAATGAAAGAAGGATCTCTGCACACGGTTTGTTTATTTTTGTTGGTGGCGTAGCAAATATCAGATACATGAACAAATGTCTCTTCCTCCGTTTGCACAACGTGTAAACCACGAGCAGCACAGTGTGGAGGCGTCAGCGCAGCACTAAGGGCTTTTCAGTTCCCTTATCACCAAGTTGCTCTCTTACCCAAAAATTCTCTGTTCTCCAAAATCTGCTTTAAACAGAATCAGTATCAAATCCAGAGGCTGGGAGCTGAAACAAGCATTTACTCTGGTTCGTAGGTGAATGTTTTTAAAAGCTGGCATATGGTGTTTAAGAACAATCAGAGGAGAGAAACAGCTGTTGAACATTATCCAAAGGGCTTCAAAGCAAGCAATTGGTTAAGTGCTTGATTTGCCCATTTGTGGAACACACCTGTGGAATGTTTTTGTATAAAAATATGACATCTAAATATTTTCAGCCAAATTGCTGGTTTTCTCTTTTTCAGTCACAAAGGTTTGATGAAGAATTTCTTTTTATACAAAGAACTAGGTTTTTAAACACTTATCCCAACTTTTTTAATGTGAAGTCTTTCCTTAGACTCATTCATTAATTCACCTTCAGCTCAGTTCCACATGGCCACAGTGACACCTGTCCAAGGCCAGGCTGCAGTTCTCTTTGTATCTAAATGTAAAACCCAAATGCACATAAGGAGTTGGTAGAAACATTAGTATGGCTGCAGGCTAGTTAAATCTTAAGTCTCAAATAACCTTATTTTCATTTAAGCTTTATATCTAAATATTCTTCTTTGCCATATTTAAAAATACTAGTTTGGGTTTTAAATGTCACCTGCAGCTAGACAGGAACATTTTTCCTCAATGAAAAGCTGAGTGTCTCAAAAGAGCATACATTGGTTTTGATCAAATGGAGTATGTTTCTTTCAGCATGTGTAGTTTGCAGCCAGGAGTTAAAATTCAACGTGAACCCCCAACTTTAAATACCTTGGAGTTCCCTGTGTCTCTGAGGAAGAATAAAGACCATACAAAGCATCCTTGAGGATAAAGATTGACCTCCAGAATTCTTATTACTTACGAGATGAGTGTGTGGGCCCAACATGTTAATTTTGAAAATGAGCCTATCCCCCTGGTCCCATAGATGTGTTCTTCCCTCACACCCCCAGTGCAGTAATATCCAAGATTGGCCTTTTGCAATGCTGAACCCCAAGCACCATTTAAAAGCTACATCTCCTGCGTATTTAGATATAAAGCAAAATAAAACCTTCTGGAAGAGTACAAATATTCTCAAGAGCCTAAATCAATGGATACTAAGAATCCCATTCTTGTCTCCTCCAGCACCACCAGGCCCCACATCTCTCCAATCCCTGTCCTCATCATCCTGACTGTATCGCTGCACACGTACCTCTCAAACCCACATCCTTTTCTCTTTTCTCACATCCCACCTTGCCAAACAAACTCCCCAGCTTGCTCAGAGCCACTCTGACTTTCCATATATTTACAGTAACAGCCTGCAAGTGCTGCTGAGCAGCTGGGGTGGCTTAACCTGGTGGGTGGGAGCAATTGGGAAGGCCATGCTGGGATGTGGGAGAAGCAGAGGGTTTCCGATAAGGGTTTAGGTTGCTGATGTTGCTCGTGGCCACCATGCCCTTACCGGGATCACAGCAGCGCTTTTCATGATACCTTTGAACATGGAAGCTTGGAGAAAGCCAACCTCTGCTAATTCCTGGTCCTGCTACAGACCTTGCAGTAATTGAGTCCCTGTGCACGCGGGGAGTGAAGGTTTGTGACACCCTCGGTGTCCCTGGTAAGCCTCACTCATAGAGCAGCACCTTGGGGAGGGGTTGGATAGGCATTTGTTTGGTTTTCAAACAAGTCTGGGGGAAAATAACAAACACTGATCTCTGCTTTTTGAAATATTCTAGTGCGATTACAGTAGATGGCTGAAGATGCAGAATGACACACATTCCTGAGCTGTGCTCTGAGCTACACAGGCTGTGAAGCCCTTTTGTTTCTGATACTCTTTTGCAGTCAAAGAGCAGCAGTAGAAAAGCTTGAACGGTAAAAGCAGCAAACTTGTGGGGGTTTCTAGGCAGGTGAAACTCGGGAAGCAGCTCACTCTGCCTAGGTAAAATGCAGTAAATACTGCAGAAATGGTGAAACAACACATCATCAAGTGATTCAAGGGTCAGCTTGTCCTCCTGCTTCAAAGGCTACTTTAATGAGATAAGAAAGTGATGGGTGTTTCGAGGACCCACCTCACCAAGGGAGGTTGTTCAGGTGGTTGGAGTTAGGTGTGTGCCAAATACCTGGCCCAGGCTGTGCTGCTCCTCCTCATCTCTGGATAGTTTGTGATGCTGATGTTCCCTTTCTGGAGAAGAAGCTGAGAGGTCTCCAAGGTGAATGTCACAGGCTTGCTTAGATGCAGGGACAGGTACAGGCCAGGCCTTTCCATGGCTGGGAACTGGCTGGGTAATGTAAATACAACTTTTGGTCTGCTCAATGTGGTGCTGCCTTTCAAGGAAGATAACAAGTCTGCCTGCTGAGCTGACCTTTGAAAGCCAGCCCAAATGACTGTGCTAATTTGAACTGAAAACAATTTAACTCTGACTTGGGGATGTGAAATCGGGGTGGCCTGCTGGCAGGAGAAAAAACTTTGCCAGAACATCTACATGTGTCTTTTCTCATCCTCTATGACTTTAAAATATTTTCTCCATGGTTTCACTTGTACCTTCCAGAAACTTTATAACCCTGCTCCTAAACTGCTGCCTGTTAAGTAGAGGCTCAATGGTTACTTAAGAGTTCTGTCAGAGATTTACATCACTTAAATGTCTGTCCCTGTACCTTGAAATGATTACTGCATTGGTAGTTTCATGTGAAATGTGACTATTATCTAAGGTCACTGGTTTTGATTCCCTGGTTCCTGGTGCTTCAGCAGCATTCCATTCCTCCATGCATTGTATTTGCCTCTGTTGCTGATGTCCTTTATGCTCCTCCTGCTCTTTAATATTTATCTAGTGAGAGTAGGATCATAAAGCACATGAGTGTCAGGAAAGCCCTGGAACTGGGAGGAGATAAGAATGTTATAATATTCTGTGAGCAGCTAATCCATTTAAAGAGAATCTGTCTGTTCCCCCATAGCTTTCGCGCTCTCCCTGCTTGCTTTCAGATGGCAGCTGGCTCCCATCCCTGTCCTGGTGGGTTACAAGTCAGTCAGCTGTGAGCTTACCAGCCTTTCCTTCTCCATGTGGGCCCAGGGAAATACGTGGCAAGCCCGCGTGTTTGCCCAGTGCAGCTTTGGGAAGACCAAGAGTGATGTATTTCTTCCTGGCCCCTCCTAATATATTCTTTCCTTAGGCACATGATTAAAAGATGCTCCATCAGGGAGCGTGCATGTGGGTTTCCTGGGATCAGGAATGAGTGGAGTGAGGCTGCTGGCATGAGGGAGCCTGGTAAGACTGGCTGGCACATGCAGCACTGTGGGACATATGGTATTTGGGTCAGGGTGAGATATGTCCACTGATAAGAGTCAAAAGCTGCAGTGCCTGAAGCAGGAGGAGGAGTGGGCTCTGCTCATTGCTGCCAGGTTTCCTTGGTGCTCAGCACCTGTACAGGAGAGAGTGGCAGAGCCCTGCTCTCTGACATCACAGGGGAAAGACATTGAGAGTGGGGGACCCTTCTCCAGAGGTGCACAGGGAAATGGGAGTGGAGTCTAAGCAGGCAAATGGGCTCTTGACCTTCTTTCATTTATCTGAACTGCTCATTTCCTTGTCTTTGGTTTCTGCTCACAAGGGAACAGCCAGATCACTGTGTGCTGGAGCTCTCCTCTGCTCAGCATCTGATCCAAGTGACTGCCACTTCTGCAGCTCCCCTAGAAAGAGCTCTAAATCTACAAGTATGTCAAATTTCTAATCAGGGGATGCCACCGTGTGTGTGCAAGGCAGGGTAGTTACCCGTGAAGTTCTGTCCAGCATTCCAGCAATCCCTCTGTGACTGGGATGTGCTCATCTCTGCATTGCCCCTGTTCTCCTGTTCCCTTTCACTCCTGCAGCCTCAGCCAAACCACTGGGAGATGCTGCAGGGACCAGGGTCAGGATTAGAGGATGGCTAGAGCTGCAGAAGGAGTCTGTCTAAGAAAACCAAAAGACCAAGAGCACCTGTGCTGGCATTCTTTCATTCCTTTTCCCTCCTGTCTGCCCCTCCACCAGCAAGTCAGACTCATTTCCCTTGTTCATTGAATATTAAGGAGGTTCAGCCTCAAGGTTGCAATTTATGCCTCCTCATGAGTCTTTTTGTTTTAGCTGAAAAAATAACTCAGTCCAGCAGAGCTACTTGTCATTCACAGTAAGGTCCCTCTGCACACATTTCCCTTTATGAGGGAGCTGTAAAGAGGATTTAGTTACATTTTCACTTCTTTTGCATAGCGCTCTAATTTAGATGCAGTGATATGAAGTACCCCAGACCAGTCTAAAAATCACAGAATTATAGAATCACAGAATGGTTTGGGTTGGAAGGAAACTTAAAACTTATCTAGTTTAACCTCCTGCCATGGGCAGCGAATTCTTCCACTATCCCAGGTTGCTCCAAGCCCCATCCAACCTGTCTTTGAGCACTGCCAGGGATGGGGCAGCCACAGCTTCTCTGGGCACCCTGTGCCAGGGCCTCATCACCCTCACAGGGAAGAATTTCTTCCCACTATCCCATCTAACCCTGCCCTCTGGCTGTGGGAAGCGATTCCCCCTTATCCTGTCCCTCCATCCCTTGTCCAAAGTCTCTCTCCAGCTTTCCTGGAGCTCCTTTAGGTTCTGGAAGGTGTTCTAAAGTCTCTGTGGAGCCTTCTTTTTTTCAGGCCGAACAACCCCAGCTCTCCCAGCCTTTTCTCACAGCAGAGGCGCTCTGGCCATCAAAGCATCTTTGTGGCCTCCTCTGGACTCACTGCAACAGATCTATGATCTACAGTATCATCAAAAATTGCTATCCTATTTTATAGGCGTGCCTAAACAAACAAAAAAAAAGATATGTAACATCCAGGCAGTGGAGTGACTTCAACAGCAGATGTCTTTACACAAAATATTCTTCATTTTCCAAGTTAGACATGAGGTCTAATTTCATTTCTCCTAATTCCACAGATGCTTGCTTGGAGAAACCAGCATCCACACAGTCGTTACTCCGAGTGAAAAAGTATCACTTTTGGCACAGGTTAAACATAATTACTGAGCTGTTATCAGCTGAACATCAGCTCAACTTCTCAGCTTTCAGCAAATCTGAGGTGCTTAATTAGGAAGAGGTGGGCTGTAGCCTTCTTAGAAGGGGAAGCACCTCTTGTATTCCTTCTAGCTGGAAATCTTAAAGTCTTGGAAACCTCCTTCACACCTCTCTCCCCTCAAAAACTATACAATTTACAACTTTTTCCAGCTGAAATACAGAAATGTGATGAACTGCAGAGAGAAAAACTCTCAAAAAGTATGCTCCGAGTTTTCACGTGCCAGCTTAAAAAAACCTGAAGGAGCATAAAATTCTGATAGTACTACTGTCTCTTCTGAACGCCAGACTTTCAGGAAATCAGCTTACATTTTAATTCTGACATCATCATATAATCAAGGATCTCTTCATCTCAAGTGTTTTCTCTCGCCCACTTTCCCCGCAGCAGTCACACGTCTCTGACTCACATACTATACCAATAGTGCAAATTAAAAGAAAACATTTTTCTTACTGCCATGCAGCCAGAGGTACTCCCACAGCTCTCCAGTCACAAGAGACTTGAGTAAGTCAGCCTTCTAGGGAGAAATGGGGCTGTCTCTGCTATGCAGGATGAACTGAGGCTCACAACTAAATTTGGCAAAGACAAAATCAGCCAGAGAAGCACTTAGAGTAGTTGGAGTCAAGGTATCCTAGGTACGGTGCCGTGAGAGAAATTACGAGTGAAGCAGATAAAACTTTGATCCATGCAAGATTTTTAAGGAGATCTCCAGGAGCAGATGGGAATTGGTAACATAAAATGAAAATTAAAAAGCTCCTGAGCTTTGCTAAAGATACAAAGTGGTGAAGTGCCAGGAGGAGATCACCCGATGCCATAGGGAAGGAGAGGGATAATCATGAAGCCCATGAGCGGCAAAAATCAGATTGTATTTTGCACTGCAGAGTTCTGTCCTGGATTGATAATAGGAAATTCCCTTGTTGGCTGGAAGGCTGCTGGTTAGAAACAAATACTGATGAGGAAATTCTGGTGAAACACTGTGTGAAAACGCTCAGTGGGGCAGAGAAATACTCTTAAGGTTATACAAGGGGATGTGGGGCCATTACAGGAATGAAGTCCAGAAGAGTTCAGCTTTATTACTCTAAAAAGGAGGCTGGGAAGAGGGAATGTAATTGCTCTTTACATGTACATTGGGCATAAAAACAGGAAGGCTAAAATCCATCTAAGCTGGTGGTTAATTAAGGTGCTAAATGATGACATGGGGGAAAAAAATTACATTCCATGGTTTTGTTTTGTACATTAAAATTTATTATTGGTCAGGGAAATTAACACTGGCTCCCAAATAGGAGTTAGAAACAAGCACTGTGAATCCCTGAGTCATTCAAGGTGGGAAATAGGTTATGTAAAATGCAGAGTGTCTTGTTGCTAATGTGTGCAGGTGGCAATTCCCCGTGTGGCTCTCCTTTGTAAAATGCGAATTTACAAAAAAAGTGAGTTTACAAGAGAGGATTGAAGGCAACTACACACATTTTTCCGCCCCAGCAATTACTGCACTAGTGCATTCAGCCATCAGAGAGTGCCTGTGTTTATTTATCAGGAAGAGAATATCCCATGGATGTGGATATGAACAAGCAGATCTGCTGAAGCCAGAGAAGCTCTCTCCAGATCACATGAACTCAAAATTTGGCCCGTTCTCTTTGGGAAGAAAAGATTGCTCTTGTCATTTATTATTAACTGGCAATGCCTGTGATCCCAAGAAGGGTCTTCCAGGCTCAGCTGAGGCACTCAGAGGGGTACCAGTGAGCCCATCGTTAGGCTTGTGACAAAATTTTAAAGGCTTGTCAATTCTTCCAAATGCAGATGGTGCTTCATGACTCCTCTTGTTTCCTGGGACTTAGAAAGATGCTGTGAAGGCAGACTGGTCCGTGTCTTCCTCTGTGAATCTGGTTTGCTGTGACATAATTTTGCAGGCGGGGAAAAGGGTAACCAGATTAGATCCAGGTTGTGATGGATAGGTTAATAGAAATGAGTGCAAACAAACCCACAGGGGTTTTTTGTTCGGCATAAGTAAATAGAAGTGGAAAAAAATCTACTAGGATTCCCTTTTTAGTTTTTAATAAACTTGTCAGGACGCAGGTGATTTATGAGAGATGGAAATTTCCATTCACATTGAACACGCATTTGTTCAGACTGAGAGTTGTAGTGTAAGGAAGGAGGGAGCAGATCCTCCTACACAAAATTACCTCTGCTAGCTCAGGCCCAGCATCCTGGTGGCTCTTGTAGGCTGGTGCTGCATTTCCCAGCTACTCTCACCTTCAGGCTGGGCAGGGATTTGTCTGTCCCCATTTGATGATCATTGCAGTAGCTGAATTTATTTCAGGTGCAGGGCAGCAATAAATCCCTGGAAGTCTGGGGCTAGAAATCGGAGTATTTTTTAGCTTAAATGTCCTGCAGCAGCAGTAAAACCATCCCAGTTCATGACTTATCCCTTGCTTATGCACTTTATGTGTCAGTGCCTTATTTAACACCCTCGTCTTTGACAGGAGTTTGAAAGCAAGACCGGCAGATAACATTTTGTTGGACTTGCAGAGGCAGCATGATGGCAATGGAAAAGGCATTTCTCTAGGACAGGAGAGAGCCCTGTGGAGGACCTTTTGTGTAGGAGTCACCAGACATCTTCTTTTAAGTGTTAAAGGACTGAAATTCCTGTGCAACTCTGCAGAGCTGTTTGAAGTGAAGCCCTGGCTTGAAATATCTGCTGGAAAAAATAAGTTACTATTTCATATCAGAAGTTCTGATTTTGAGGCTGTTTTTACAGAAGAATAAAAAAAAAAAGGTTATATAGTTCATACAGAAAAAGGAAAATTACTGTTATTTTTCCATTAAAATCTGTAATTCCAGTGATGCATTTGTACAAAGCTGTGCCACCACAATTGCGGGACCATAATATATTAAAAAAAAAAAAAAGAAGTGAAGAATAGGTAAATATTCTACCTAGAAATGTTTTATTGCTTGAAAAGGAACTAATCTATAATTCTCCTCAAGTGTAATTTCCAGTGGAGGGGCTAAACTCACCGGGCGAATGGAGTACCTTGGTATTACAGTGCTGGGTTGATGGTTGGACTTGATGATCTTAGAGGTTTTTTCCAACCTCAGCAATTCTGTGATCCTAAATCAATTTGTTTACTTGGCCCAGAGCTGCCCGAATTTCAGGCAGGTACAAAACTGCAACTACCAAGTTCACTGAGGCCTGAGCCCTGTTTAAGACTTGAAAAGATATTCAGAAAAAGAGGGCCTTCCCTTCTTCCTAGCAAAGTTTAATTGTTAATTACTCAATTGGCTGTCATGCAATGAACAGGTGACTTTTTCCCCCCATAAAGCCAGGTAAAACAGGTCTTCTGCTATTCCAGGGTTAACTGGGATAATACCCAGATCATGGTATTTTGCCGGCAGGGTAATGAAGACATGGATCCATCTATTTTGGGGGTGAACTGGAGGCACTTTGCACATTCGAACCACAGAAGTGCCTTGCTCCAGGCCACAAGGCAGGGTACACTGATTTCCCCAGTCCCTTGCAAATGTCAGGAGGAGGGATGGGAAGATGCTCCCCTCGCTTGGGATCAGGTCCTGTGCAGGTGCCCAACACACAGATCATTTAACACCTGGCTGTTCTTGGCACAGTTCAATTTCCAAAGCAATTTCTTGGAGTGCTGGGGGTGAAGGATGGCCCCACCTTTGCTGACGGTCCCTTGCTGAGCCATAAATTGATCCTGATTTGGAACGGGGAAGGTCTCCAGAAACAGCCTGGCAAGGTGGCAGCAGCTGTAAATATGGTGGAGAGAAAGGGGCCATCTCCAATCAAGCTGATTGTCTCCAGAGGAAAGTTGCAGCACTTTTTATTAGACTTTTTTAGATAACTGAAAAGGGGTGAGGCTGTCCTGCTGGTTCTTTGTCTCTACGAGCCTGTGTCCCACAGAAATGATCAGCAGGGCCACCTGATATTCCCTCATGCAATCACTACTCCATCTTCAGTTTCAAATTGAGGATATTTGTACTTAGACCCCACTGTGGTAACTGCAAAACTGTAAAAGATGAATGCATTTAAACACGTCCATGGGAAAGCCCCAAAATGCAACTCAACTGCAATGTGCAGGCTTGGAAGAGAAAATAAAGCCTGTAAGCTTTATTACTAGTATTTTTTAAACTTTCTTGTTTTGAAAGTTTGGGATGCCAGCATAGTCTCCAAGGCCAGAAATTATTTCTTTTAGCTGTTGGGACCTAGAAATACTGTATGCACTGTGTTTTGTGAAAGGAGCATTTCCTTGTATTGTATATGTTCTCTCATGTGGGGATGTTTGGAGCCAAGCATTAATAGGGAAAATGGAGATTATGTTAACTTATTATTTTAATTTTTTTTTGTTTAAATGTCTGCCTAAGGAAACATAGCTAATGTTATCCCCATGGCTGCAGTGGCCATGGACTGTCTCTTTTCTTGTTTTCTGGGGTAATGTAAAAGGCATAAAATCCAAAGGGAAGAGTCACAGCAAATGTTTGGTGGAGAAGGGCCATGTGTTTCTAGATGAGGTGGCTGCCATGGTTATTAATGCCTTTCCTCCTTGTCTTTTTGGTTTTACTATCACATACGGGGCCATCTGGTTCCTCTGTGGGACTCCCAAGGCTTTTTGGCAAGCACAAATGTGACGATGTCTAGGGTTTTTCCTCTTTGAGCCTTTCTACTACATCTTATTTCTGGAAACCCTGCTCAAAAAAAGAGCTGCAGTCTCTACCTGTCACACAAACCTCGCTGTCACCAGTGTTGTTGATGTAGGGCAGCACTGGGAAAATCCTCCTTCACCTACGAATCTGGTGGCACGTTAAGGAAGTGACTGTACCTTGCACGGTGGTTCAGTGGCAGGTGGTGAGAGACAGATGCTCCTTGTCCCCTCGGCCTCTGAAGTGATCATGTGGCCTGGGATCTGAAGGCAGAAGGAAATTTGAAATATGCTCAGAGCACAAATTCATTCTTTTCAGGTCTTGAGAGGTTAGAAGCTCTTGAACTGTCTTGAATGTTAATTTTTTTCCCCTGTGCCATATCAGACAAGAACCTGGTTATGGAGCTGTTGGGCTTTCTTGGAAGATAAATGTGACCTATTGAATCCCATTTATCACGGTGACTGCTGTAAGAAATACAGCCTGCTGTCAGGGTACCTGGATGGATTACAGGGATGCAAAGCTGGAACAATTCAGCAATCAGCATCTCGGTGTGAAGGCCTTCCTGAAAGAGATGAAGTAATGGCTAAAAACAGAATAAATTTGTTTCAGAACGCAAGATTAATCATCGTGCAGGAGAAGGATTGCTTCAAGTGCAAGCAAGGAAATTGCACTATGAGTAATAAAGTTGTCCAGAGAAAAAAGCACCAAATAAGCTAAGTACCAGGAGACACGTTTCAAACAAGTTTTATCTGTCTCTAAAATGCCCCTCTTTGAGATGTAGGGGCAGATGTGGCTTAGCAACCTCCAGGGATGGATTCCACACTGCCTTTGGTTATCATTCCAAATTGTCCAGTGTCAGAACGTTCAAAACTTTCCATTGCTGTCAAATCTGTTCAACTGTAATGGAAAGTGATTCTTGTCTAACAAAACATGTTTCTTATAAATAGTGAGGATTTGGCACAGCTTGTACTTATACATGTACATCACAAAAGATTCACTTCTGGAGGCCTCAGCTGTCAGAACAAGGACTGTATGGGATGGGGGCCTGAGCTGCTCTTTTGCCTTTGGGATGAGTTTCAGGGCAGCTTGGTTTCAAGTGCTGCACATTTATAATGTCCCTCGAAGAGCTTTTAACCAGGAGGTCAGAAAAAGGCATTCACGGATCAGACAAATGGCTTGGGGTGACATGAGCTGTTTCATGAGATGGAAGATGGTCTGGAAACACTTTACCAGTAACTGTCCACGATCTCAGCGCTCTGCCCTCCTGGCCACTGTCAGGCTGCTGTTCATCCCGTGCCTAAAGGAGCCAGGGGGGTTGAGGAGGGATTTCAAGTGGGACAAAGCAGGGACTCTGCTGTGTCCATGACAGTGATGCCAGTGAGCAGGCTCCCAGGGAAGGGATGGAGTCAAAATCCCTGCACGGATTTAAAAGACGTGTGGATGTGGTTTAGTGGTCAGCTTGGCAGTGCTGGGGGAACCGCTGGACTTGATGGTCTTAAAGGTCTTTTCCAACCTAAATAATTCCATGGGTTTCGGGAACATGGTGTGCAAGCAGTGCTCTGCTGTGCGGGGAAGATGAACTGGTGCTGCTCTGAAGCCAGCAGTTTGTGCCTGTGGCAATGAGTGAGAGAGCCCAGGAGGGATGGAAAAGGGTCAGCTGATATTTTTTTGCATATCACCTTAAGTTTTAAGCCACTTTTAAAAGGCTTAAAGGTTTGATTAGGAGAAAAACTTCAGCAGTGAAGAGGCTGGGATAAAAGGCTGGCTGGATTTTGGAGGAGCATGTAGGAAAAAATGGCAAGATTGTTCAGAGGAATCTTTTTTCTTAATAAAATGCCTGTATTTGAGAAAAATAGATTTATTTCACTAATGTAAGTTTGTGGGCTGGCATTTATTTTGGGTTTAAAAACAGGCATAGGAGGAAATTGAAAATATCTAAATGCTTTATCTGAAATTTTCTTTGGTTTTTTTTTTTCCTGAATGAGATATTTAATCTAGGAAACAGATACGTTGAGAAAGCAAGTGAAAGAGACTTTTTAGTGCCTTTCAGTCCCTGGAAGAGGCTACAAGAGACCTGCAGAAGGGCTGTGTACAAGGGCCTGGAGGGACAGCACACAGGGAAGTGGCCTCCCACTGACAGAAGACAGCACTTAAGTTAGATTTTATCATGTATCTTCATTTATGCACAATATGCTTTAAATTTTGTGCTTTTTCTGGGGAAAATAACTCACAGCTGTATTGACGTGAAGGTGGCAAAAAAAATTTGTGATTTCAGGCTGCTGTTGTTAGAGAGAATTCCCTGGAATTGCTACAAATTGGTGAAGCTGGGGCAAACTCTGCCCTTCCAGAACAACAACTCTGCTCTTACGGAACGCCCACTCTGCTGTTTCCTGCATTTATGGACTTGTTTTCCAACATTTCTCCTGTTGATAGTTTGCAGAAAATACCATGCCAGTAGCAGGTCATCATCAGGGACAAGATGGGCAGGTAGGGCTGAGGTAGGAGCTTCTCCTGGCCTCCATCCCCATGAATGGTGGATAAAGATCCCATGGTCATGGGGCAGCCGCTCGTTTTCCTACAAGTTAGTAGGTCAAATTAAAACCAGAGCTCTCAGCTGGCCAAGTGCCTCATCTTCACTACAAATTCACTTATTCATGGATTACAAATTTTCTTTTTCCCCCTCCTATGAGGATTTAGGCTCTGCTAGAAAATCGGGATATAAAAAAATTTCATGCCGCTGTAACAGGTACAATAATATTTTGGATGAATTCAAATCCCTGCAGTTATTATTCCAGCTCAAGCTAAATTAAAATTTACAACACAAAGACTAGCTTCAGGACTAAAGTACATCTCACTTCAGGCTTTGATGAATCCGGATTAGTATTTTTGGTTGGAAAAAGACATACTGAAGGCATGACTGCCTGGGAAAATTCTAACGATTAGCTACACCCTGCTTAAGGGGGAAATTATTTTGATCCACAGCTCTTACTTCAGTTTAATAACCCCTGTAAACTTCTCTGAATGACTATTTTAAAAGATTAACTCAGCAGAATTTAAGTTGGAAGCATTTTGTGACTGAAAATTTTACCAGGTCCTGTGGACTTTGAATGCCGCTTGTGCATCTGCCTCTTCTGTGCACCAGGAGGAGGAGGAGTGTGAAAGATGCTGACCTACTTTAGAACAAGGGAAAACAGCTTTAGCAAATAATTAAAAAAAATAAATCCTTCTCTTTCAGAATAATTCTTGCAGAACAGTAGAGCAATATTTGACACTTAGAAACCATACATTCTAATTTCATTGTGTTTTTCATTTAGGAAAATACTTGGAAAATGAAGGCTCCGTATTCAGCAGGGAAATTGTGCAGTGTCTTGAAGGTACTATTGCTGCTATTAAGAAATTGGTACGGAAAATTTAATATTCAGATTCAAACATATGGGAATAAATTAGCTGGTAACCATGGAATCAGTCTTTCACAGTTGTACCATTAGAAGTGTTCTCTTGTGTGAATTGAGAGAGAGGGAGAAAGGCATTTTGGGGTGAAGGGGAGGTGCTTGCCTGAGCTTTGCTGCCTGCAGAGGTTTGGCTGTCACGGAACAAACCAACCTGACTAGGGAACGTGGCACAGCTGATCCAAGCCTTGGCTCACCCGGAGGGGTTTTAATGGGGCAGCAGCAGATGTCATTTACACGTTTTAGGGGCCAGGGAAATTTGAGGTGTGCCTACGCTTCTGTCAGAGTTTGGTCAGCGAAGTAAATTGTGGCTCGGGGTTGAAGTTCTCAGCTCTGATGTGGTTTCATTGTTTGCTTTTGTGCAAGTGCAAGCAGTGACTCAGTGGGAGCACCACAAAAATCACTTGAAGGCAACGATCTGCTCGTGTAGAGCTTTTTACATCACAAGGACCTTGATGCTGTCAGTGTAAAGGGGTAAAACAGTGCTCCCCTCCCTCAGTGCTGCTGTGAGGATGCACCCACTGCTGTCAGTGGGTTCTGCAGGTGCACAGAGCTCAGCAGCTGGGTGGTTCACCCTGTGACTAGGGGCAAAGTAATTTTTGTTAATAATTTATCTTTCCTTGAAACTTTTGCATAGATTCATAGAATCATAGAACATAGAATCATGGAATACCTTGAGTTGAAAAGGAACCACAAGGATCATCAAGTCCAACTCCTGTCCCTGCAAAGGGCATCCCCAAGAATTCCACCGTGGGCCTGAGAGTGCTGCCCAAACACCTCTTGAACGGTGACTGCTTGATCATGAAAGACCTGGCAGCAATTATGAGCTGGGGATGGCTGCTCGCAGGTAACTGCTGTAAGACCTCTGAAGCCAATAAAGCCAGAATGGCTTCAAACAGAGGGTGTTTTAAAAGCATCTCCATGATGTATTTATCTACATTACGCAGGTGTAAATCTTCTCAAGCTTCCCTTTCTCCTTCAGTGGGTGCCTAAATTATCTGTCTCAGGCCAGCTCTGCATTAGTCTACCAGGCAAGTGTTTTATGCCATGTGCTGAAATCATAAAGCTGTTTTATTTTTCACCACTTCAGCTAATTGAGGATGTAACTCACAGGAAAATTAAAACCTTTTACGCATTTATTTTACACCTCTAAATATTTCACCTTGCCATGTAAAGGAGAGTAATTTATACGCATGCACGCAGAACTGGCTCTGCAGACAGCAAAGTTCAACAACATCATTTCTTTCCACGGTGTCTCAGCAGGTGATTGTAACTTCCAGAAAAACTGAAGGAGAAAGACTGAATTGGATTTATGCATAAATTGTGATGCCTTAAAGACATCTTGTTCCAGCTCTCCTGCCAAGGGCAGGGACACCTTCCACTATCCCAGGTTGCTCCAAGCCCCATCCAGCCTGGCCTGGAACACTGCCAGGGATGGGGCAGCCACAACGTCTCTTGAGCAAGGTGAGCAAGCACAAGGATTTACCCAGACATGGAAAATATCCAGTATCACATAATTAAAAAAAAAAAAAATTGTAAGGAAGAAGTGCTTTTTCATCAGTTGTATTACTTCATTGTCACTTGTGGATTTTTTTTAATTGTCAGGAAGAAATTTGAAGGAATATGCTGGAATGTCTAGAAGAGACTATAAATAGCAAAAATCTTTGCTTCAGAATGCAGAATTTTCCAGGAGAGATTATTGCAGAGGTGACAGGTATTATTGACTTAACCAGCCCTGAAAAAACACCCCTCAAAAAAAAACCCGAACAAGAGAATTGAATTTTATATGTGTTTAAACAATTTGAAGTATTCTATAAAATAAATCTTACTGCTAGTAATTATTAATAATAACAATAATAATAATTAATAACTTATTAATGGAAGCAGATGGGTGTTTGCTGATGTGTGATACTGCGAGGGTTAATCTCTCACCTAAGGGTGTAAATGAGAGCCATCTTTGCTGAAGACCCTGCACAGGCACTAGAGGAATGACTGGAGAACTGCAGCATTCTCATCTGATCCCAGCTCTGTGCTGCAGCTTCCCTCTGTGTGGGGTAGGGATAATGATACCTAATCCGATGTGGCTTTGCTTCTGGGTGGGGTTCCCCTGTCCAAATGCTTGTCACCTGTCCCTTTTAGACAGTGGAGAGAAAGAGGCATTGTCAGACATCCTTCATCCTGGAACAGATGCCTAAAGCAAGTCAGAAGAATCATAGAATCATTTAGGTTGGAAAAGCCCTCTAAGATCATCAAGTCCAACCATTCTGCCAGCACTGCCAAGGCCACCACTAACCTGTGTCCCCAAGTGCCACATCCACACATTTTTTAAATCCCTCCAGGGATGGTGACTGCCCTGGGCAGCCTATGCCAGTGCTTGACAACCCTTTCAATGAATATATTTTTCCCTAATATCCAATCTAAACCACCCCTGGCACAACTTGAGGGCATTTCCTCTTGTCCTATCCCTTGTTCCCTGGCAGCAGAGCCCGACCCCCACCTGGCTGCACCCTCCTGTCAGGGAGTTGCAGAGAGTGAGAAATTTCCCTCTGAGCCTCCTTTTCTCCAGGCTGGAGCTGGAGCTCATCACGAGCTGGAAGTTCCTCTTTCTCTCCATTGGCTATGACAGGAGGCTAAAGCCTCAGCTCAAATGCAATATCCACATGAAATAAAGTTTGAGCTCTATTTCTCTTTTTCTCCCCTCAGCTGTGGCTTTACTTGTAGGAGGACCAAGGCCTACTCTGCTACCACCCTTCTCTTTGCAGTGCAGTCACAAAACAAATTGTTCAGGGAGTGGATAGAGATCAAAGTCAGGGTTCATTTTTCTTGGGAGAAGCAAGGAGTTGGAGCTCTTTATCCAGCTAACCATGAGGCTGCATGACCCTGAGTGGTGGCACAGGAGGAGGCATCAGAATGTGGCAGGGTGGGCAGGGAGAGCAGGACTGGCTTTTTTTTTGAATACTACAGAGTTAGAACACATTTAAATTCATCAAGAAACAGCAACCAGGCCTTTTCTTTTTCCTCTTTTTCTTTTTTCCCCTCACAGCAGTGTTTAGTGTTTGTTGTTTACTTTTTTTTGTAACCACTTCCCTGCCTCACTTCTCTCTGCCCACAGCATGCAGCTGCTCTGCAGCCAGAAGGTTGGTTGTACTTTTTGCTCCCATCCTGCTCTCCCTAAGTGGTTTTTGGTTTTTTGTAGGGGTGGATGTACCCTGGTGTGTCTCTTATCTCTGAAGCTGAAGAGATGCTGTAGTACAACACCCCTGCACAGAGGAGCTTCATCCCCAGTGCCTCCATTCTCTTCCCTTTCACACAGCAGCGGCTCTTCTGGGAGAAAATATACTGAATTTCAAGCCAGGTGATCCTGCTCCTTATCCTTTTCTTCCAGAGCTCTTTGTACAGAAGATTATTTGGGGAGGAAAGGAGTAATTTTTATCAGTTCACCATATGTCTAGTGAGTTTCTTAGATAAACAGCCTGAAGAAGAGCAGTTGTTCTGTGAGGACACATCAGGCTTCCTCTCGCTGATAAATGCAGATGACTCAGGGAAAATGTAGTAAGACCAAACTACTGGAGTAAGTATGTGATTTCTGGGATATTCGTGTCTCAGAATCACAGCTATCCCTTACCAGCTGACAGCATCAATAGTAGAGAATTAGAGATGATAAATCAATCCCTTAATGCATTATCTTATAAATCTAAATAGCTTTTTATGGCTAAGAGGCTTCTGCATGTTTTGCACTTATTTTTTAGCCCTTGTTACTGCTGCGCATGAATCTAGTGCAGCTGAGACAGATCAGCTGCAGCTTGCTGCACTTATGGAACTGAATTCCTGTGTGAGAGGCAAAGAAACCCTTTGGAAAGAGAGAATGCTGCACCACAGCATGCGTGGAGAATTGCACTGGCGAGGTTATTGAGGAGAAGAGAAATATTTTCAAAACATGGCGAGCAGTGCTTGGCCCTCACCCCTGCAGCTCACTGCTGATGTTCCTAAGCAACTCTCTGCTGCAGCAGCAAGAGGTTTTTAAGATCTTTTTTCCTGGAACAGCAGAGCCTGCCTGCTGCTGCCTGCCTTCTACAGCCCTGGTGAGCTCGCTGAGGTAAAACCGGAGTTTTAACAATTAATGTTAAGGGACTGCTGCAGACAAAAATTATAGAACAGAATCATTAAGGCAGGAAAAGCCCTCTAAGATCATTGAGTCCAACCATTAATTCAGCACTGCTAAGCCCATCATTAAAACATAGCCCTAAATGCCACATCTACACATCTTTTAAATCCCTCTAGGGATGGTGACTGCATCACTTCCCTGGACAGCTGTGCCTGTGCCTGGTCACCCTTTCAGTGACAACATTGTTCCTAATATCCTATCTAAGTCTCACCTGGCACAACTTGAGGCTGTTCCCTTGTCAAAAATCACAATTTTCAGCTAAAAAAAAAGAAGGACAGAAGAAGAATTCTGGATCAGTAATGGTGCTAGAGATCCATCTTCTTCTTCAAGAGTTGCTCCAACAGAGGCCTGGGAGATATTTGTTTTCTCCCTGCCAGATTTCACGTCGCTGTCACCTTCTGCCACGCTGCTAGAGCTGTTCAAAAATGAATCACAGTGCCCCTTCTTTGGGGAAGCCTGTTCCTGCTTCCTTTGTTCTGCCAGTGCTTGCAAGCAGCCCTTCCATTTTTAATGAAACTGGTGGAAAACAACTGCATCAGAAAAAACATAACTTTCTGAAAGTTATAATGCAAATCACTGGAATCTCTTTCATTGGAACACAAGGTCTTAGGTGGTCTTATGGCAGCTCCTGGTCATGTCATGGTTTATTGAAGGTTCATTAATATTGTTCATGCAGGGATAGGCAAGGATTCATCTCAACAAACACAGAATGGTGGAATCAGAGAATGGTTTGGGTTGGAAAGGACCTTCAAGCCCATCTTGTTCCAACCCTCCTGCCATGGGCAGGGAAACCTGGAATGAGGTCGTCTTGAAAGGTTTGACTTCTATGTGTGTGGTGTATACAAATGTATGCACACACAGACATGGAATATGAATTTTCTCCTCTATCAGAGCATCTCAGAATGTCACATCTGCATTGCTGCTTCTTACAGGCTGTGAGACAAACAAACACGTGCTGGGAATTCTCTCCCTCCAGGCAAACTGCTGCAAGTAAAGGTACCTGTATTTCCTAGCAGGCTGTGGGATAAGGTTTTACTGGTTTTTATTTGTCCTACTTTTTGTTGTGTCTATTTGATAGACTTTCTGAATGATAACAAAGACAGATTACCAGATTAAAAATTTTTCAGCTTTTTTACTAAATCTGGTATAATCAAGTGCCTACACTGGAATGAAATCTCATGACATCTGATCAGGTCCTAATTTGCATGATATATTAATTAGTCACAGTTTCTTTATGTTGCAGAATTTTGTCATTTTGTACATAGCTGTGGTTTTTGCAGAAAATTATTTTCTTCCAGGATAAGTTTTGTGCTCATTTAATTTTGGAAGGCTTTGGATGTTTTAATTTAGAGTGTTAAACATTGCACAGTACATTGCTCAGTTAATTGCATTATTTTTAATATGGAAGAGAGAAATGAAAAGAGAAAAAAAAAATCCTTGATGCTCAGGAGGCAAAACCTTCCAAGAAAAGAGTTGAATTTGAAAACTTAAATATAAAATTTTTGGACATATAGCATTTGACAAGTTTGAATTCAATGGTACATTCTATACACAATTGTTTGGGTTCATTAGTGCAAAGATCAAAATTCAATTTCATAACTGGTCAAAGTGAGGGGCATTTGTAGAGAAATGCAGTCCCGATCTTTTAAAAAGAAAATGAGCTTGTTTTTGATGTCTGACTGACATTATTAACTGTCAATTATTGGCTATGAAATAACTTTCAAAAATACAAGGTTTGTATAAAATGTTTTTACCAGATTCATGAAAAAGTTTGCTCCTCTGTGCTGGTCGATTTATCAGGACTTTGCTATAAGGAACATTAAAAAGAGTCAGTGAGAGGATGATTTGGATCCCAGTCCCTCCCATGCCTCTGGTAGAGCTGCTTGGAGGACCAGCTGAAATGGAGAAATTAAAATCAACATATATTTAGTGGATGCAAACTATGATGTCAGAAATAGGAAGAAATTTAGAAAAGAAGACTGTTCAGATGTTATGGAAGATTTTGTACTCTTCCAGAATTTTAACCTGAGTTAATCCTGCAATCAGGGTCCTTCAAATAGTAGATCTCACAGGTTAACATTTTAAAGTTTCATTAGCAAGCTGCATTGGTTATTTTTTTAACTCTTTCTGTGATTAAACGCAATACAATACAGAAAATACAGCCTTAACCACTGCTCCTTCAGCGTTCTTTCTTTGCAGGCTGTTGAAATTCTAACTGTGAAATCTCAGAGGGGCTAGAAAATAGTAGATTCTCATGCAGATATTATGAAAACTTAAAAAAAAACCCACCAGTGGCAGTAAAGGGATTCATTATGTGCTGTTTTGAAAATTTCATTTGTTTTGATATATTCTGTTTTATTTTTATAGGCTATATTTAATTCTCATAGCAAAACTGAAAAAAACCAACCCTAAGCAACTGGGAAAAAAAATGGAATTTAAAAAGACAAACACTTTGGCATTCTTAGAAAAGAGAATCTGTGGCACAGAGATTTCTCCTTCTGAATGCCACCTGAATTGCAAGGCACTGCAAAAGGTGTGAACAAGTCAAATAATCCAAATATTCTGTGGACTTGTCCATGTTACTCCCATGGAGCTCAATGTGCAGATCCTCGATTTAGCACTATAATAGAAATTTAATAATTATTATTATTATATAGTAGTTGCTTCTCTCCTGATCTGCCTTTTGACAGATTGTAGGACCACAGTGAAGGAGGGAAAATCTGAGACTCTTGCTGGTGAATCAAACCCCACTTTTGAACCCACTCCCCTGTACAATCTGAGCTAAGAATCCCTAAAAAGAAGAAAATACGAGTTCCTGGAAACTTGTGTAAAACCCTTTCTCAGAACTCTACTATTTTTCTTGGTGGCAGGACTATTTCATTAATGTCCTTATGAAATGAATGTTGCCATTAATTAACAATGTAATTACTGTAAAAGATGAGCTGCAGCCAGCATCCTGCCGTGGCCCTTGATCTTGCAGGCAGTTATAAATGTCTTATCTTTACTCTTCTGAGCAGGAACTTCAGTAGAAAAATTTTTGCTGGGGAAGTTGACCAAGTTGTTTCAAGGGTCCAGGGAGTTATGGTCAGATGATGACCAGAGAGCTGCAGGCCAGGGATTTCACCTGAGTGGAAGAGAAGCATTGTCTTTCTGTTTCTTTTTTGTTTCTTCCTCTTTTTTTGGGTTTGGTTTGTACGGCTGGGTTTTTTTTAAATGGTCAGGTGCTGCATTTTAAACATCTCGTCAATGTAGTTTTTCCTTCACGTTTTTTGCCACATGCTCCCAAAGCCTGGTCAACACGGATTTCTGGTTCTGTATCTGTTTGCTGTAAGACTGTTGGGGTGCTGGGGTTTCTTATCCCTGCTTTCTCCCTTTGGTATCCTCTCCTCCTCTGTACCAGATTTCTGTCCTCAAACACTTCTTCAGGTAGGCTCGTGCTTCTTGCACAACTCCTGTTTTGTACAGGAGATTAGGAAAGGAAGCGAGCAACCCTTGTTCTGAGTGCCTCCTGCGAAACACACAAAAGCACAACGTTCACCCAAGAAAGACATATAAACCTGTGCTCAAACTTTTATCCTGTGGACCAGAAGGTTGGACTTACCCACCTGAAAGCATCTGACTTCTCCCTGTGTACTTTTTCTATGGAAAATATTGCCTCTCCCCACAAGCCTTCCTTGACTTGTAGTAGAAATCCTACTAGCTCTGTATGTCCTTGCCTTCTTTGCAAGTTTTATTCTCATCAGAAATATTAAACGGAATTAATGAATAGAGACAGAATGGAATAGAGCTCAAAAGTATGTAGACATAGCTTATGTTCACATGAGAGACCTGAAAATTAGAATGCATGATTTTTTTTCTTAATTTTAAATTTTATTTATTTCGTTAACACCCTCCTAAATATGTCTACAATGATTTTGTTTATTAGGATTCAGCTTGATTCTGAGTTACTGCTTTTACAATGAAAAACTGGCCAGGAAAAGAAGAATTTCAATTAACCTGGAAAGGTAAGAGAGATATTTTTATTCTGGCTCAGAGTTTTTACTACTGAGGCTGTGGGCTGATATTGAAAGACTTGAGAGGCACTGAGAGGTCTGATGAGTTTGAAGAAGAGGCT
Organism: Struthidea cinerea; assembly: GCA_013397865.1. Taxonomy (NCBI): domain Eukaryota; kingdom Metazoa; phylum Chordata; class Aves; order Passeriformes; family Corcoracidae; genus Struthidea; species Struthidea cinerea. Next base: position 142,977 of record VZTI01000233.1, read on the forward strand.
TTGTGTGCTGGGATGCAAGGGAAGAGAGGGTGATGAGGTTAGGATGTGGATTTGGGAGGGACTAAATGTGCAGTAAGAGGATGGGGCAGACAGATGGGTGTGGGAGGGTTGTGGGGAGATTGGTCAGCAAGGATGAGGTCGGGCTCCTGGTCTGGAAACTGAGTGTGCAGTTTGCATAGTCATCCTTGCTGACTTGCTCTGTGCTTTTTTTATGTTATTATCGACTTTCACCATGTGGGGGGAAAATCTAAATCTAATGGGGGCTCTACACACATCTGTCCTAGGGGGCTTTCCTTGTCCATAACCTCTGCTCTGGAAATGTACACATCAAACAAGAGGTTGGGCCATTAAAAACTCTGCCATGCTGGGATTAGGCAGCACGAGGTGGCAGCCACATTGTCCCCATCCCATGGCCACTCCACCTGCTCTTCTACAACATTCACAGTTGTGACCCAAACCACCTGTATTCCTATTTCCTATTTCTCTCTCATCTTCCTGCACTTGCCTCCATCAGCCCAGACCCATGACTCCTGCCTGCCTCCTCTGATACTGCATGGCCACCATCCCATCCTTCATTGTCAAGACTTCCCCATTTTAGGCACTGGTTGAAGTTTTCTCTGAATTATTGTAGTAAATCTGTTGGAGTGAGTGATGGTGGTCAAGACATCCCCCAAGGCTACTGACTGTCACTGTTCCTTAGAACAATGATGAGCTTCCTTCCCAAAGAAAGTAGGGCACTGAAATCCTGAATAGGAGCTGTGCAGCTTTCAAAGATTCCAAGAGCTCCTTTGGTCTATAGCAGATGCTCGGTCCCCAGGGAAACTGTCTGACTCTTGGTCAACAGTCTGATCTGAGGCAGGATAAATCAGATGCCAGGAGTGCAGGAAATATCCTCTTTGCATGTCTGACCTTAGAAAGGTGGATTTACAGCCGGCCTTGAGGACTGTTCTCATTCTGCTGGTGGAGAGATTGTGCTCCCACGTCACAAAGGATAGCCGTGGTCATGTAACTCCTCAAGCCTCCCTAAAAATCAGGGCTGAGGCTGTCACTGCTGAGTAAACCATTGTGCTGGATTCATTCTCATGCTCTTTGTGGCTATGTTCTGAGCTATGCACAACACACAAAAGAGATGCTAAACATACCTTGATGCGCTCCTATTCTGTCTTTTCCTTAGTAAGATCCATTCTGAAAGAATTTTCCCCTCATCTAATACAGTGCTGATGAGACTGCTACCAGAGGATTGCCCTTTCTTTTGTGTCCTGAACAGAACTAGGTATAAACAGCAATTGTATCTGTTTATTTTCACTCAGTGACACACTCATAGCATTTTCTCCTTGTTTAACTTTTCTTGCTTTGCTTTATTTCGTCCTATTTTGATGAAACAACTGAAGTCACTTTTTTTCTTCTCCATTTTTCTTTTGGGGCTTTCAGTATTTCTTGCACTTGCCCTCCACTATTTTCATCTGCAAAATGCCTCTGTCTAAATGCTGTCTTATGGATATGATGTGTGTGAGGGGAATAAATTCCTTTGTAGGAGTCGTGTCAGATCAAGCTCATTCTTCTCTGTTTGGAGCATTACAATGATGCAAAATATCAAAGTAGCCCACAGAAATGAGACTCAGCTCACCTTTCTCTGCCTTCCCCACATACCTGTTTCTGCCAAGGGAGCCATTTCCTCTGTTATCCATATTTTACTCTTTTTTTCATTTTTTTTTTTACTGATTTTTCTGCTACAGTCCTTTATTAAAAAAAAAAAAAATAAAGCTCGTGAGAATATCCAAACATCTATACTTTATCTGATGTTTCTGGTCTTTGATCACAGGAGTGGATATGACAGGTTTACCTGACTTCTGAGTCTCAGAGGGAACAAAAACAGGTAGTGCAGCATTTGACATTGAAGTCCTGTACAGAAGTGAGTTCAGAGCCCTGTGTTGCTTCACATCCTGGGCCCAGTTTCATTCCTTTGTGTGGCTTTATTTCCTGGCTGTCATCTTGTCTCTCTGTTCTCCAAGTCTCCCAGCCTACACAGATTGTTCCTGTCCTCCCTTTCTGTGCTTTTACCTACTGCAGCAAAACAGAGGGGACGTATTTTTCCACTGAAAAGTCATTTAACTTGTGACTTGTGTTTCTTTGGCCCTAACCAAGATGAGATTCCACTGCGCTGAGAAATGCACATACACCAAATTAGACTTTTTTTTTGGCCAGATCTACTCGTGATTATATTTAAGTGCTCATCAGGAATAGGTGGGTGAAGTTCAAATCAGCTTCAGTTCCCAAAATAGCCATATGGGGTAAGACTCAGTGCTGGTCCTAGCAGGATCCTGTCTTCTGCAGTGATCAATAGTCCTCCTTGGAGAAGTAATGCAAGAACAGCCAAATATAGAATGACCCTTCTTCTGTATAATCTCCATGACAAATGGAGTGTCAAGAACTTCTGTGGATGATGATGATATCTGCATTTTAATAGCTTTTGATGGAATTTTATGCTATGCTAGATCTTCAGTGCAATAGTCTCCTATCACTGATTCTTTTAGCTCACATATACATTTATCCTCCCTGATAACTTACATAGTTTATTTATTATGGACAAGAATTCTCGTGTTTTAAACCTGCTGTCTCAAAAGTTTATTGGCATCCTGCAGTTCTTGTGTTATGAGAAACAGTAACTCATCTCCTCAACTCCTCAACAGCGAAGATGTGTGTGATTTTTACACAAATTTATGTCGCCTCTTTTTCAGGCTGAGCAAAAACAGTTGGGGAAATCACCCTAGATAATTGTTACCCATGCTTTACTGACTGAATGGAATAATGATTCCTGTTAGCTTGCAGGAGGTCTGGCCTCATACTGGAATCAATCTGTTTTTTCCTTAAGAACTCAGGTGATAGGATAGAGCAAATGCTTATCATAGCTGCAGATGACAAACATGATAAGAGTGGGAGCACCCTCTGCAGGGCAGATCTAGAATTCAGAATTATTTTAGCAAGCCAGAAAATTAATTTAAAGGAAAAAAGATTCATAATAATAACAATAATAATTTTTTAAAATCCATGTTTTCGCATTTAGGTAGAAACAGTTGTTTGTGCAAATCCATCATGAGGGAGATATTTACGCAGTGATAAACAGAATTAAAGCTGAAAAGTTGAACATAAGCCAACAAAGATTTGCAGCAATGAAAAAGGCAACAGTCAGACCAGTGTGTCTGAAAAGGTGGCCTGACAAAGCTTAAGGTGTGTGTTCTCACCTGTAGCTTTGGTATAGGACAGACCTGGAGTTTAAAGGAAGATGCAGATTATTTTGAGATCCAATAGGAGTTCAATAAAGATGATGAAAAAAAGGTTGAAGAACTGCGCAACTGTTGCATTTAAAATAGGTAAATCTAAGAGAAGACATGGTAGGAACTGTCAAATAAATAAAAATCCCTAGCAAGCCAGTAAGCTTTTCTCCTTGTCCGTTTTTTTCGGACAAGTAACTGGCAAGAGAACAGATTGAACATAAGAAAAAGGCCCTTAGAAAGCATTGAAAGCACACAGGGTAAGCTCCCGGAATCAAACTGGAATCAGTTGTCTGAGTGTTGCAGAGACAGAGAATCTCTACCACCAGGGTTTTTAAGGACAAATCAAACATCTGTCAGGGGTACTTAGGTCTAACTGATTCTGCTGTACAGCAGAGATGGACTAAGATGACCTTTTGAGATTACTTTCAGTATTCTTTTTTCTGCTGTAAAAAGAAGTAGAATTAAACCTAAGCAGGCTGACCTTGGAAGAAACCCAGAGAGAAACAAAAGGGAAGTATACAAAATTTTTTTAAAAAGAGGGAGACTGGTTAAGCCAATCAGTTACTGATAGACCCTGCTTTTATTTATGGAAGCTCAACTCTAATGTTCAGTCATCACACTAAAAACTCTTTCTCTGCTTTGCAGAAAAGAAAGATGAAATTTGGAAGGAAACAAAGAGGAATATCCGAGGACAAGGCGCCTGCCTGAGGCATAATCGATATCGTGTGTCTGGTGCATTCCGTCAGGGATTGTAGGAAAAGGCTTCCCTGGCACGTGAAGGGGGCTGGGATGCAGGTGAGGTGTGGCATAGGCCTGTGAAACGTGGAATATGGGCTTTTGAAAATATTCTGTGCATCTTCCAGGCCCTTGGCTATCAGCTCTCTCTGATCACGTCTGTCTGGAAACAAAGGCTGGAAACAAAAATTTAGCTGGGTACTGATAGAGCTGATCCGACATTAATGAGTCCCCACAGTTTTGTGGGAGCAGAGGGGGAACAGTTTCCCTGCTTGAGCATGACCTGTGCTGCTCTGGCTGTTCTCACCCATTTTATTTGGTGCTGTAGACACGAGTGGCTCATGTTGATTTTGGGAACTCCTAAAATTTGTTCAACAGAGTGAAATGGATGATGTTGTCGAAAGAAAAACTGTCTTTAATGTCAGGGGAATACATTAACCTTTGTATTTCCATAAGCTAAAACTCATTTTATTCTTCCTGATCTCTCTAGAAACAGTGAAGCTCTTTGGAAAATATTTAGAAAACTGGGGTAATATCCAGTTGTAATTATTTTTTTTCACTGAGCAATAATAAAACAAGATATTTTTGCAGGGAACTCAAGTCAGCAATAGGCAAAAGCCTGAATGACCTGACAGTGCTTCATGGTAACATGTTAATAACTACTTCAAAACAAAAAAAATGTGACTATTTTCTCTTTAAGAAGACATTTTTAAGAATATCTTTCAGTCCTTATATTTTAATTTTTTGGCCCAGCAATCTACCCTATCGTAACTCTTAACTCTCTTGTAAATCTTCTGAAGAGAGGGTCAGAGGAGATCTTTATTCAAAAGATAAACTTAAATTATCTGTTGTACTGGTTTGCAGAAATCTATTTCACTTACCATGTAAAAAACAAAATTGCCTTTTGCAAATAAGGCACTACCATCTTTGAAGTCATATGAGACCATTTATTAAATCTGTGTTTCCCAGCACTGTTTAAAAGTCTTGGCTATAAAAACAATTTTTCCTGATATTCCTTTTGTTCATCTGATACTCATTTTCTTCTTAATCCTGTACCTCATAATGTTCAGCTCATCGGCCTTGTAACATTTTTCCAGTTGGGTGTGGATTTAATTTTTAACAGAAATTCAAATAAACTATCAAGAAAGTTTTTTCACCAGTTATCCTGTCAGAAAGGCAAACTTTGGTGTTTTTTTATGCAAGGACTGGGTACTTGAAAAAGTTCCTTCAGAGCTACAGGTCTGGTGGCCAGTCAAGCTGTGGGAAAACAAGATAAGCAAAACAAGTTTCTTAATATTATGAGGGCTTTTCTTTTTCATTTTAAGAAAAAATAAATTGTACTCTGTGTCACTACAGGAATTTATGGAAAATGAGTGGGGAATACTGAACACAGTGCCAGCTCTAACTACAAAAATTCAGCAATGAGAGGAAGAGATCAGTGGTACTCATAGCAGGCTACAATCCAAGCTGGAAGGACTGGATACTCTGGTTGTCAGAAGATCCTGAATGGGTGCTCACTGTAAAATATGCTGAACTTCTTCCTTTTTCCACACTTTTTTTCCTTCTAAAGCGTACAGTATGTTAATTCTTAACTGCTTTCATCAGGCACTGTAGTGGTGGAACCAGGGGGAATGGCTTCAAACTGAAGGAGAGGAGGTTTAGATTCGATGTCAAGAAGAAATTCTTCCCTGTGAGGGTGGTGAGGCCCTGGCACAGGTTGCCCAGAGAAGCTGTGGCTGCCCCATCCCTGGCAGTGTTCCAGGCCGGGCTGGATGGGGCTTGGAGCAACCTGGGATAGTGGAAGGTGTCCCTGCCCACGGCAGGGGGGTGGGACTGGATGGCCTTTTAGTCTCTTTCAATCCAAACTATTCCATGATTCTCTGAATCTATAAAAAACAAGCAGTGTGTCCAATCCTCCTGCTGCAGATCGAGACCATTCATTGGAGGAATCAGGAATGCTTTAAGGCACAGCCTGGATATGATCATCCTTAACTTCTACTTCCTGAAGAGCTGTGATAACAGCAGTGAGGGGGCCGTAAAATAGTCTGAGCATCACTGATCTTCCCAGAACTGTGTGTTTGCTTTTCCACAAAGGATAAATAAAACTAACAGACCCCAACTTCTGCAGCTTGTGGCTGGGTGGTTATCGCAGCAGGACTACATGGTCAATTAATGTTTATGTTCTTCAGAATTTTAATGGGAGCAATTTGTACTGCTGCGTCTGTGGCTGATATATATATATAAAATCCTTTTAATGCTACTGAGAGATGACAAAAAGCCTTTATTAATTTGTATTTCACATTCCGGGTTTTGCTGAAGGCTAAAGCACTGGAGCCCAGCAGGAAGGTCAGTGGTTGGGGTGCCAGGCAAGGTCCATGGGGTGCACTGCCTTCCTATAAGCTTTACTTTTAACAGAATCCCTCATTCTGCTTTCAAAATCAACACATGATTCTCCAGACCTAGCAAAAGATGCACTCTTTACCTGGGACTCGTCACTTTTCTTTTTAAAAACAAGATATAGCACAACATTTAAACCCAATGCACACAGTCCACGCAGAGAAATACACATGAAAGAGTAGAGTCTGTAGATGTGGTATTTTAACCCGAATTTTAATCCCCTACTTTTCAAACTCTCCCCTAGATCACTGTGTCTGCAAATCAGACATTGTACACAGCAGTACAGACCGCATTTGATTTCTTTAAGATCAATTACTTCCTTAATCCCTAAATAAAACCTTGCTTCTACATGCAAGACTGAGTTTGTTTGCACACAAGTTTTAGGTGCAGTGAACCTGTCAACTGGCATTTCACATTAATAACAAAAAAATCACACAAAGCTATCAGGAAGGGCATATCAGATGTCACAAAATCAAACCTTCTGTGGAGGAGAGTGACAACCTGAGGCAACCTGGCTGATATTACACCTTTCAAAGCCCCTGAGCTGCTGGCAGACTCTGTCCTTAGCAGTGTTGGTAGGTGACAGAATGAAAAAAGCATCGTAGTTACACATATATAGAAATATGCACTGTTACAGTCAATGATCCAGACAGTGGAGTTTAATTTGAGAGGATCTTCTTACTCTTGGTTCTGGTTTTGGCCCTTCAGCACTGCTCTGCATCTTCTTCTAGACCCTCTACAGCACCAAGTTATGGTGACCAATACTATGAAAATAAAAAATCTTTAATCTTACCAATCTAATGCTCTCCAGGAAGGTCTCCATACATGAAGCACACAGAGCATAAACTCTACCTCACAGAGAATTTTACAGTGCGTTTCTTCTCCTTTTACCCAGCAGTCAGACTCAAACATCACAAGGACTCATGTACATGTTTTATCTTTTGATGGAAGGGAAAAGACAGTCTGTTTCCACTGGTGGGGGAGAGAAGCTAGAGTATGTGATGAGAAAATCAAGTTCTCTGGTATATTCAAGCTCTATTTTTTTTTTTTTTAATTGAAGTCTACTGAAAACCAGGCTCTATTGTTTTATTCAAATATCATGTTAGGAAATGAACAATACACAAGCAAACCATTGTACTAGGATGTGTCCAAAGATTTTTACACAGATTCACAGTGATAAATAGATAAAAAGACATTGCTTTTGATCCATACCAGATACTTAGGAAGAATACAAAGTGCAGCTTTTTAATATTATACAGTCTCACCCAGAGGTGTTTCACCAGAAGTCTGGCATAACAACTTCTTTGAAAACAGAAGTTTCCAAAGCATGACAAGCACTAAAATTGCTTCATCCAGATCACTGGAACAGAGTTGTTGGCACAGGCTCCTTTTAATGTCCATTCCCACCTTCAGAGAGGATGCGTGAGGGCTCTGTGTACTTCGCTGTCATCAAGTAGAAAAGGGCAGGGGCAGGTACCAATGCAAGCAAAGGCAAGTCTTGCTCAAGCTTATCCAGTTTGGAAATGGAGATGATTCCATAGGCGTGAAGTAACCAGTGGCTGAAGAGGACAACGAGCCTTTTCTTCCTCACAAGTAGATCCTTGAAAAACTTGCAAAACAAACACAATATCGTGTTAGCTTTCAGCCTGTCACCCAGCACCTGACATTTAAGAGGTGTTATAGGCAGAGCACAGAGACCATGTGAAGCCTCCTGGGTTTGAGCCCTCCCAGCACACACACAGTTCCTCAGTGCACCATCAGAGGGAATTCTCACATGAGATTCCTCCAGCCAAGAGGAGAAGGGATAAAGGAAGAGGCTTAAATGTAAAATACACCGCAGAGAAAAGGCAAGAAACAAAGTGGTCTCTGCCCACTCAAGTCTTTTTTACTCGGGGTTTTAACATAGGAAACGTGTTCACCTACCTCCACCTCAGAAGCAGACATGTACACAGCCAGTGTAACCAAAGACAGCACCAGGATGATGTATGGGAAGGCGTAATCTGAAGGCAAACACGCAACACATGAGCAGGCAAAAAATGGCATGGCTCATCCTTCAGCAAAGAGGGTTTTTCCAGAGGTGTGAAGCAACCTGAGCTAGTCTAGCTGCCTCTTAGCATGGCACCACACATGCACAGCAGTGAGGGTCAGCCAAGCACAACCCTTCAAGTGTTCCCTCCGAGGTTTTCTGCTATTTCTTGGTAGAGTTACTCAACACATACACCATGAACTGAAAAAGGCACATAATGAGAAAAGCAGTCAGGCTGAGTGGGGATTTTGTGGCACCTCTCCAAGTGTGACAAGAATGCTGGAAACTAAACTAAAAATAGCCCATCTCCCCAAATTTACACTGAAATCCATCTCCAAAATCAGACAAACTCTGACTTAGCTAAAAGTGGAACTAGCTCTCTCTCACCCCCTCTATTCCTGTTTTGGGAAAGCGACAGTCTCTAGCAGCATGGCTGAGGCAAAGCAGTGCTGGTCAGGAGCCTGGTGAGGACAGAGCTCCTAATGAACAACCTTTTCAGGTGAAACTCCTCAAAATAACCCTATGCAACATCCTTATTCCCAAAGCAAAATGTGTCCTTTCCCTCTCTCCCCTAAGTCCTTTCTTAGTGTGCATTTATAGGTGTGTTCAGGAGTATTTTTAGGAGAGAACTCACAGAGGAGGCCTCCTCCCACAGCCTGCAGCACGGTGAGGATGGGGAAGAAGTAGAGTGCTGCATAAATGCTTTTAAATCGGTCAGACCTTCCCAAACCACAGGCAATCTTCTTCACCAGGAGAGGCCGCAGCAGCATCATCAACACGAGACAGAAAGCATAATAGATAAACACAATGGTGTACCTGGGGAAAAAAAAAAAAAAGAAAAATTCCTTAAAATGTGCAGTTTTCTCATGGAGATTTGGGTCACAACTAAGGAATTTGGGGTTAGTCAGTGAAGTCTAAAGACTTTATAGGCAAAGGGTGTAAACACAGAATGATACGCTTACTTTTCCTAGGGGAAACAGTCAAGATGTTTCCTTTCCAAGGAAAGGAAAACAAAAAGAAAAAAAGAAGTTTTAAGCTACATAGTGACAGGATGAAAGGACAGTCGCAAGCTGCATATGGAGAGGTTCAGGTTGGACATCAGGAGGAATGTCTTCACAGGAAGGGTGATCAGACACTGGAATGGGCTGTCCAGGGAGGTGATGGTCACTGTCCCTGGATATGTTTAAGGAAAGACTCAGTGCCATGGAGGTGTTGGGCCATAAGATGGACTCGATGATCCCAGAGGTCTTTTCCAACCTAATTGATTGTGTGGTACCCTGGGCTATGCCACTTTCTCTGATTACTCAGAAAGTCACTAAGTGTTGCTAAATCCATGTAAAACAGCTCAATGCACAGAAGACTCAGGGGATTGATTGTCATTGATCCCAGCTCTATCTGAACACTTTTGGCAGCTTTGAGGAGAGGCAGGGACAGAAACCCAGCTGTACAAAGGGCAGGGGCAGACAGGAGCACAAACACTTCACACTCACAGCGGGTACACGGCCTCGTGGGTGCAGTGCACTGTGGTGATGTAGTCGGGGCTGGGGTTGTAGAGCATCGTGTACCAGTCCGAGAGCTTCTTCACCCTGCAGGAGCGGATGTGCAGGGAGCCCACGGGGTCGCTGACCAGCAGCGTCACCACGGCCGCCAGGCTGCACTCCAGCAGCGCCGTCAGGTGCTGCAGCACCGCGCTGGAACTGCGGGACAACACACACGGTCACTGCCACTCTGCCAGCCCCAGGGCAAATCCAAACGCCTGCCGAAAAGAGGGGGCCCGGCCAGTGCAGAACCTTCTGCAGAGTTAAAATCCACTGAGTGTGGAAACTCTTTTACAGTCTCAGGTGATTTAGTGTGTAAAAGAAAAGAGCACCGAGGGTAACACACCAACACAGCTCAGAAGGGGTGACATTGCTACGTGGGATATGAGCAGAATTTCCAAAGCTGCAAGTCCTTGTTAAAGATGGTAAACATTCATACATTAAACATCCCCAGTCCCCTATGTTTTCAGGACTTATAGAATCATAGAATCACAGACTGATTTGGGTTAGAAGGGACTTTAAAGACTATATAGTTCCAACCCCCTGCCAAGGGCAGGGACAGTTCAGTACACTCCAGAGCCATCACTTCTTAAAAAACTCCAGTCTAACACCTAAAGGCCACATGCAGCTGTGGACTTAAACCTCTTTTTTACAGAACTTCTTTGATGTAAAGGCCACAGCAGCTCTGCTATCAAGACCAAACCCCGGAACACATGCTCCTAAAGAGAAAACTCAAACCCATTCTCTCCTTGCACTCATGCAGCCCTGCTGACACTGGCCCAGGAGAGAGAGGATGACATAACTCACTGCTCCTGTCTGCTGGGAAACCCAGTCCAGCCCAAACTGCCAGATGGACTGTGCACCACCACATTAAAGAGGCACAGACCATGCCCTGAGGGCAGTGACTGGAAAGGGTGGCCTGCAGGACACTTACATTTGTAAATAAACCCTCCTACAGCTGCTCTAAACTTACATGCAACCACAACAGCTCAACCAACAAGGGTGGATGGGGCTCTGAGCAACCTGGTCTACTGGAAGGTGTCCCTAACCACAAGAGGGAGTTGGAACTGGATGATCTTTAAGGTTCCCCCCAACCCAAACCAGTCTAGGAGTCTAAGAACTGCTGGACAGTTCAATTCAGCTGCTCTGATTGATCACTCAGGGATAAAAGATTTCCAATTTTAAACAACTCATCTAGAGAGAGAGAGAGTACACAAACCTCTTCTTTCCAGAATACCACTCAATAAAGAACCAGTGTAAAACCAGGGGCAGCATGGCCATGAAGCCGAGGTACAGCCAGTCATAGCGGTCCGGAGATCCCATACATTCCCGGCAGATTTTGTTGTCGTCAGTTCTTTGGCCCCTAGGACACACCTGCAGAAAGCAGAGGTTGTATTTACAATCCCAGTACCAACAGCAAATCACTGCAGTTCCTGGAAAAACAGTTTGAAGCAGTACAGGGCAAAAGATATGCCAGATTTTTAAAGAAATGAAACAATAACCCCAGTAATTTCTCAATTTATACTTGCTCTCTCTGGATCTTTTAATATAAACAAGGGTGAAACAGGATTAAAAGGCTTCACCCAAGCCTCTGTTTTCCTCTCCTGCTGTCACACCACTCCCTTTCATCTCAGCTCCCTCACCAGGCTGCAGACAACCACTGTTCCCCAGTTTCTTGCTTCCCTTTCACTCCGCCCTCCCTGGACCTCGCTCTCTCTCAGCACTCCAACGAAATCAGTGTGCACAGTGATTTACTTCAGCACAGCTCTCCACACCATCCCCTTCTGTTCCAGCTTTTCCAGCCCCTCCACTCAGCTCGGGTTCAGCATTGAGCCTCCAGCACCTCCTTCGGGAAACGTGTCACTGTGCAGCTCCTGTTTCGATCAGGGAGCTGAGCCCGCCCCCAGCAGCCCCCGCCACCCCGACCCGCAGGGGCTGGGCTGGGGCCGCGCTGCGGCTCCCAGCGGGAGGGCGGGGGGCCACCCCTCCCCGGGCCGAGCCTCGCACTTACCCCGCAGTCCCCGTAGGTCTCCACGGAGCCGTTCACAGACAGGACGGTCCTGCCGCAGTACAGCCCGAGGCAGGCGGGCTGGATGTCCACAGCTGCGGGGAGAGCGCGGGCCGCGTTACTGGGAGGGGCACCGAGCGCCACTCCCGCTCCACTCCGCTGATATCATCCTCATCCCCATCCACACCTCCACCCTCATTCCCAGTCCCATTCCCAGCGCCATCCCGGTGCCCCATCCCGGCCCGTCCTACCGGCGCGGAACATCGCGGTAACCCAGCAACGA
>VZTI01000233.1:161063-262748 GCA_013397865.1 Struthidea cinerea
GGGCCGCCCTACGGCGCTGCCCTCATCGTGCTCTGCTACCTCCTGCCCTTCGCCGTCATGTGCTTCTGCCACTTCAACATCTGCCGGGCGGTCCGGCTGGCCGAGAGCCGCGTGCGGCCGCTCACCACCTACGGGCACCTGCTGCGCGCCTACGGGGAGATGCGCACGGCCACCACCGTCCTCATCATGATCGTCTCCATCATCTGCTGCTGGGGGCCCTACTGCATCCTGGGGCTGGCCGCCGCCGCCGGCCGCCTGCCCTTCTCGCCCACCATGGACGCCGTGGCCAGCGGGATGGCCTGGGCCAACGGCGCCATCAACCCCCTCATCTACGCCGCCCGCAACCCCAACATCTCGGTGCTGCTGCGGCGCAGCCGGGAGGGTGGCTACAGGACTAGGAACAACATGGTCGCCTACCTGTCGGTGCCGGGCCGCCAGCCGGAGCCCCGGAGCCGGGCCGAGCGTGTCCGGGAACGCTACATCAATCGGCACAGCGGCCCCCCGGGCAGCGCCCTGTCCTCCTCCAGCCCGGCCAGCGGGGGAGAGGTGGCCATGTGGGCCTGCAAGACTCCCGCTGTGCTCTTCTGTCGGGATGGGCAGCCGGACACTATCTCTGAGGCCACCTTGAAGGCCAAAGCAGGCACCATCGACACCAGCCTCTGAAGGGACGGGGGGGCCGGCATGGAGGCGTTTGGCTGTGGGGCTGTCTCCCTGAAGAAAGTCCTGGTGCTCGGAGCCCTTTGCAGCCAGACTACCAGGAAACTGGAGAGATGGGACCGAGTTTCTTGTCCGCTGTGTGAGCTCTGGTGATCCAATCTGTGACCAGCAAGAGATCCACAGGGAAGGGAAACTCCCTTTTCTGCAGGCCTGATGCACCGGTGACAGCCACCAAGCCCAGCCGATTGCAAGAGCTCAACTGCAAGAACAGGACAGTGTTTGCTCCAGCCCTGCAGAAAGTGCCACAGTGAAGCTCAGAGGCTGACACACCAAAGCAGCCCAAAATGACTGACTGACTGTGTGAGCTGTTTGCTAAGTGCCAAAAAAGCAATTGAAAGCTGAGCAGTGGCAGCTGGAAGCCACTCTGAAAACACCACACTGTGAAAACCGCATCATGGCAGGAAAATGTTGCTGTTACCCGTTATATGTGGAAGTGCCAACAGTCATAAAGTCACAGACTCTAGGACAGGCTGAAAAGTGATCTATTTATATTATTTTTTTTTTATTTAAACCTCTGAAGCATAGCAAAAAATTAATTGTGAAAGGGAAGATGTATGATACTGGGAGGGAAGGAAAGGAGGGGGATACCTCAGTTGTCGGAATTTCATCAGCCTTTTCTCTTTTTTTGTAGGTACAGTCAACTTAAAATACTATGAATATGAGAAACATGAGTTCCTCAGACAGACTGAGGTAAAGGGTGTGGGTGTAAACTGTGGTGTGCACAAGATGTGTGTTTTCTTTTTGAGCTCATGCAAAGTGTCTCACATCTCCAAGGGTTTTACCATAATTAGAGGAGCTGTGTGAGAGAAGTGTCTGAAAGGAGAGGTAAAGCAATACCACGTGCTCTCTGTGCGCTCTGCAGCATGTGAAAATGTGTATATGTACAGAGCAAATATTGTTGTATTGATGGCAACAATCCATTGAAGTAAAGTATTTAAAAAACAGCTCTGTTTGCTGTTGAAAAAAAAAAGGAAAATAACACCATGGAAGTGCGATTGCGCAGCATAAATTCTTATGAATTTATCAGTGTAACCTTTTTGTTCAAGGGCCCAAAGCCTCAAATTAGTATTTTGAATCGGAAATTAAGATTTGGCCTTCATTTGTCTTTGCCAGAGTTAAGTGTGAGACCGTGTTTTCCCTTGTACAGGCTTTAAAAATACAAAGTTTCTGTTTTACCGGATTTTTCAGCTGTTTGTGATGCAAGTGAACACAGTATCATTATTTTGTAGGTGAGATGAGAAATAAATTGTCTTTTATGCAGGAGATGAAAGTATCTCGGCCTGGCATCATTCTTGGGCCAGCCTTGGGAAGGGAACTCCTGTAAAAAATTGCCAGATGAATGATAGTAGAGAGAACTAATTGTTTATGAAATTTTAATGCAGCTGGTTTCCATGCTGTAAGCATTACTGTAACTTTCTTCTCTTATGCTCCTGAAGCCCACGAGGAAAAGATTTGACCCTTGACTACTCAGCACTGCTAATTTACCCTGCAGCTACTGGATTTTGCAAGTTGAGCAGTGTTTTCTTGCTGTTTCAGAAAGAAGCTGTGCAGAAGGCCCACAGCTTTTCACAGGAGCTGTTTGACAGCGAGGGAACACAGGTGGCTTGTTGGAAGGGCAGGGCAGGAACTTCTGGCACGCCTGCCCTCCCACAGCAGTGTGTGGCTAATGGAAAGGGGTGATTGTGAATGATAAGATTGGATTTAACTCTTAGCTAGTTAGCTGCAGGTGGTAACAAGGAGATTGGTGGGGGATAATTGATCGTGCAAAGCATATGTCTGAAAGCCCCTGAAAAGGATGGTCCTGCTCCCCTCAGTGCTTGGCTCTGGCCTCCTTCCCTGGCCTGTCTGTCCCTGCTACTGCAGCTGACTCAGGCACTAAACAACCACTGATTCCCTCTTTTTCATGCTGGTTTCCTTTTCTACTTATTTCATATCCTGAGCACTGTACCACAGGCCAGGGCAGCATCACTGTGGCAGTCAGTTATGGCAAGGGCAGGACTGGGGGTGTCAGGACTGAGGGAGCTGCACTAGGAGTGGAAGTAACACAGCTTTCTAGGAAAGTGGTGGTGAAGCTGCCATTGTGTTACTGAAATCTGTATCACAGATTTCAACCTATTTTTAACAAGCTCATGCTGGTGCATGTTAAGTCTTGCATGTGAGGAGTTGAATGGGGGCAGCTGGCTGTGGTCTTGGAGGCATCACAAATTGGCACATTCCCGTGAAACGCTAACTTGGGCTGTAGCAAGGGGAGATTCTTGACCTGATCCTTTTTGACATGGACCTGCTGCAGCTCCAGTAGAGAGCCAGCTTGTGTTTTAAAGCTGTGCCTGGCCTGTGCTCCTCATAATCACAGAATCATAGAATCATTTCAGTGGAAAAAGGCATCTTAGGTCATCAAGTCCCAGCACTGCCAAGTCTACCACTAACCCGTGTCTCTAAGTGCCACATCTACATGTCTTTTAAATGCCTCCAAGGATTGTGATTTTACCACTTCCCTGGGCAGCCTGTTCCGGTGTTTGGCAACATTTTCTGTGAAGAAATTTTCCCTAATATCCAATTGAAACCTCTTCTGGTGTGACTTGAGGCATTTTCATCTGGCCCTGTTATTTGTTACCTGGGAGAAGAGACCAACCCAACCTGGCTACAACCTCCCTTCAGGTAGTTGTAGAGAGGTCCCCTCTAAACCTCCTTTTCTCCTGGCTAAACAGTCCCTCAGCCACTCCTCGTATCACAGCACTGTTGAACAAGTCAGGTACACAGGTCTCTACAGCCACGTTTTTTAATGTATGTTTTAAAAAATACAACCAAATGGTCTTAAACCCCAAACAGCAGCAAGAGACACACACAAACCACACCAAAGGCTGCAGGCTGCCTGCCAAAACAGTACTTGAAATGCTGCTGAGTCCCAGCTCTGCTGAAGGTTGCTGCCTCTCACCCAGCACCACAGAGTGGGTGAGAAAGTCTGTTCCTGCACCTCACAATAGCTCCATGAGTTCATCTGGGAGAAAGAAATCAGTGGATTAAGACCCTGTTTTGCTCCAGCTCTGAAAACTCTGCCCATGATTGCAGCTGCTTGTTCTTGGGCAAGAAAACATTTCAGCAGGTGGCTCCTGGCCAAGCCACTATGGGACATCACCCCCACATCTCCCCCATGCCCATGCTGGTGTCACCCCACTTAGAGGTCCCCTTTCTCTGGGCTGAAGAACTCCAAAGGCAGCAAGACACTGATGTTTTAGACACTACAAAAATTGCTCTGAGGCTCCAACCCTCCAGCCTCTCTCCTTTTTCCTCCCTTGAGATGAGCCTGGACAAAGCAAACTGCACAAATCTTAATTGCACCAGGATATCGGGACACATTTTAGCACACCAAAAACCACGTGGATTATTCTGTGCAGGATATTCAGCATAAGAGACAGAAGAGTTCAGGTGATTTGAAGGCCAGTTCAGCCCTGGATACCGGAGACAACTTCAGTGAAAGGCAAATTAAAAATGAGTCCTTGGGCTCTTTAGTCTCTTGTTGACTTTCCAGCATACTTAAACCCTCAGTTTAGGAGTACTTTACTATTTGGCAATGATACACATGCCACTGACTGATTATAATGCATTATATCTTAGAAGGAAAACATTAAGTCCTGATGAATGACAACCATTTTAGGACGTACTGCTCCAACTGCACGCAGTGGTAGTTTTCCTGCTGATTTAATCATCAGATTCATTCAAGTAGTTACTTTCCACTCCCTTCCTAATCTCTGGATGAAGCCTCCGTTCAAAGCAAATGCTGCGTGCATAACTTACGAGCTGTGAACAATTAGCAGTCCAATTAGCAGTATTTATAAGTGACAGCCTGATGGGCTGTAATAGCTGCCATCAATCACCAGAGCTGGGATAGCTCAGGAGTACGAAATCCCCCATTGCCACTTCTCTTTCAGCACTGGCGTTGGTTCCTGTATCCAGTAGATGCCAGCAGAGACCTAAGCAGCCAGCGCAGCTGTCCCGGTAGTGATCCTAAGAAAAGCCTCTTTCTGGTAACGAGATCAACCACTCTGCCTCCGGGACTGCTTCTTCCCAAGTACAAGCACTCAGGGTAGGGACGGGTTGTGACTGACGCCCGAAGAGCACCTCTCTGAAACCTAGTTTGAAAGAGAGATTCAACACATGCTGCTCTTCGGGAAGTTTGTTGTACAGGCTGAAATGAATAATTTGGAAAGCACATCAGAAAAGCAGCATTTTGTGCATGCAGGCCAGAGCTGCAAACCTGCAGCCCAGAGGGCTGGTGAGACCAGTCCTAGTGCTGGCAGGGTGCTTAGTTCAGCAGCACAGCTGCCTCTGCACACTGGATGCTTTTGTATGTTCACATGGTGACTCTGCTTATTAATAATAAATGGGTGCACATCTAGATCTGCTTGCAAAGCATTACAGAGCCTGGAAGTAAGTGCTAGAAAGAAAAGGTCCCGAGTCCTACAGGAGGAATAACCCACAACAGGATCCAGGCTTGGGGGACCCCATGCCCAGCTGCGCTGTGCTGCTTTGCTGCTGCAATCCTTGGGCTCGCCATGACCAGTGGGGTGAGTGCCAGTGGCTGTACTGGGGCTGGGTGGGGGAGGACAAGGCCAGCCCTCCTCCTAGACCATGGCCAGCCCTCCTGCTGTTCCCGGTTTGCAGAGCAGTGATGGGTTTTCAGTGCCATGCTGTTGGCCGGGCACTGCCTGAGTCCTGAAGCATTTACAGTCACCACAGCTGAAGTGCTTGGGCAACAGCTCAGCATTTCTAGGTATTTTTTTCTAGGAAATCACCACTGCAAGAAGCAGGAGGAAAAGTGACGTGGAGAGAGACAGACTGTAAATCCCTCTCAGTGGCATGAAATGGATGAGTCACTGGGGAAATCAAAGTGAGAGTAGCAGAAACCCCAGGGCACGCCACCAAGGCCTGCACGAATCTGTCTGGGGAGTGATGGATGATCTCAGCCAAGAGGATCCCAGGAGGCTGTGACAGAAGGAAATTTAACAAGGAGGGCTCTTTGCTGGGGCTGTTTGTACTGGGTGGCACAGCACACCAGTGTGCCCACAGGCTCCTGGGGTGATGATAAGAGATGAGAAGGATCCGGCTGTGATTCAGCAGAGGAAGTAAATTCACCCTGAGAGGAACCGCTTGTTTTTTGTGTTATTTCTTGACTTGCTGGCACTGAGCTCCTCCAGGTTCAGCTGGTTTCACAAAGGCAAGCACTGCCATAAGCCCACAAAACTGATTGGGGAGCAATTTCTGAGTACTTGGGATCCTTAATTTTATACATCCATTACTCTCACCTTTATTTTCGATCTTATCTCTTGCATAGTCAGTTCAAAAGCTAATAAACTAAAGGAACATCTAAAAGTGTTCATAAAGGTAGCAAAGTTTTTTTAAAAGCTTTAATCAGACCAGAGGATTGTGCCTTTCCTCAGGGGCCTTTTGTTGTGTGCACTGAAGAGTTAAAGGCGTTTGCAAACCACCGTGCTCCACACGTTGTCTGCTTTCCCTTCAGACATGGGGACACCTCCTTGCCGCCATAAAGAAAAGCAGAAAGATGAAGAAATGAAGACTTTGGGGAAATCACTTAGGAAAACGATGTTCCTCAGTTCCTGGGATGGATACCGGGAGTGGAAATAGTGCTGATCAGCCTTCCACATCCGGAGGAACATCCATGTTTCTCCCAGGGGCCAGAGTCAGTCTGACTGAAGGCAGCAGGAATATTTACTCCTGCTTCTGCCAGCAGTCCTGATGCAGAGCCTTAAACACTTTGGGTAGTGCTTGGGGGCTTGCCCAGAGGGATTCACTGAGGTGTGCAGGTGAAAATTGTCCTCAGATTGGGGCTGCACACAGACACCAGGCTGGATCCTGTGTGCGATTATGGGCAACACCAGGCTAGCCCAGCCCACCCCACTCCATCAGAGAGCAGCTGGGAGGATGCTGGTGCTTCAAAATCCCTCTGGATAGGCTCTACAAATTAACACACCCCCCAGGGCTCATCTGCCCTCAGGGTAGATGTGGACAAAACCAGCAAGATAAATTTCTCTGAAATTCATCTGCCCCTCCCAGCAATTCCCTCACGACCCCATAAATGTAATTTGCTTACCTGATTTAGCAACATACTCTGAACTAATCTCAGCATCAGGGATAAAAAATGCTCTGAGTAACCAGGTCACTTATTTTTTCCACTGGAATCTAATGTGCTGCAGCACTTGTGCCTGATCTGTGCCTGTGGCTTCTGTGCTCAGTCTGGTGCATTTTACAGAACATTTGGTAATATAGCATCCCTGAGGTCATGTCAAGTTCTGAATACAGCATCTGAATTGTGGAGTCTTTACAGAAAATGTAACTCAAATGGTGATCGCCTCCTGCTATTGAACTGGAAATACTTGCCATAAAAACTAGGTCTTGTCTGAGTGCTTCTCACTGATTTCATAGTAAAAAGGGTTTTAGGCAAAGATGAGGAGCTGGGTGAAGCACAAAACTGGGGCTTCCTTACTTTTCCTTGTGTCCAGGGGGTGCTCTGCACAGAGTTTGGCAAAGCAAAGCCATATGAAAATACACAGGCACAAATTCAAGCAGACGGAAAAGCTGCTGGTGCCCCACAGCACTCAAAGCCCAGGTAAAGCCAGGGGCACTGTCCCAGCCCAGCTTACAGCAGTGTCCTGGCAGGCCAGAGGCATGAGTTGGGCAGTAGGAACAAAGCTGTGTCCTCCAGACTTGCTGTGGTGATGCCCAGGATAATCCTGGTTTAGAGCAGGTCTGCTTGCTGTTGCCCAAAACAAAGTGTGCATGTCCTGCCCCTCCTGCAGGGCCACCTCCGAGCTGAGAGCACGTGAGCAAATACTGGAATATGGGCCAATACAGAAAGTAATGGGAAAATGGCAATTTCAATGACTTACCTTCACGGAGTTGCCCTGGGAACTGGGAAACTCCAGCTTAAATTCAAATTCATTGCGGTGTGGCAACAGAGTGGATGCAAAGTGTAAGGAAAGCTGGGTAGGAACAGGCTCCCAACACAGACCCTGGCACTGGGCAAGACCTGGGGGCACTGTAGTGCAGTGGGGCACTCTGTGGTAATTTCAAAAGCCATGGAAGTAAGTTCAGATGACCCATGAAGCTGTTTTGAGTTAGTTTATCTCACACACATGGGCATTTTTGGTGCCTGCACGTGCACACATAGTGCATCGACCTGAAGGGCGGGCATTGCCAGAAGTCACAGAGAAGCCACAGGCTGACCTTTGGCTATTGGAAAGAACTAAAATTAGCCCTCCTCAACCATGCTGTGGGAAACTTAGATAGAAAATTTAGCATGAGAACTTTTCAGACCACAGTAGAGATCACAGAGGAAAACAAGAAGCAGAGTTGATTCTGTACTTGACAGCCCTAAAATGCTGAAGCCGGAAAGTGCCAGCAGATGGCACTTTCCTCAGCCTTTGCTGAAGCTCTGGTGGGGCCCAGCAGCACGGAATTTCTCCCAGGCTTACCTGCGCACTCTCATCCACCCTGGTTTAAGGCTAAAAATGACACAAAATGCTTTTCAGGTCAGAGCACTTCTGATTCAAAGAGAGAACTCTCCTTTTCACGTGCATCTATTGGAGGACCCTGAGCAATGCCAGGGAGAGAGCTCACAGGAGAGATGGCTGCAGGATTGGCTGCAGGAGACGGGGTAGAGATGGGGCTCATCCCCTCCCTCCTGCATCCATCACCTTTACATCCACTTGGCCTCTCCTGTCTCCCCCAGAAGCAAAGCTCGAAGAGCGTGTTCACCCAAAGCACAGGCTGGTACAGGAATAACCAGCTTTTACGGGAGTTGAGAATCACAGAATCATTTAGATTGGAAAAGATCGCTAAGATCATTGAGTCCTACCATTCCCCCAGCACTGCCAAGCTCACCACTAAACCACGTCCCCAGGTGCAATATCTACATGGCTTTTAGATACCTCCAGGGATGGTGACTCCACCACTGCCCTGAGCAGCCTGTTCCGATGTTTGGTAACCCTTTGGACAAAGCACTTTTCCCTAATACCCAATCTAAGCCTGCCCTGGCATAACTTGAGACTATTTTCTCTTGTCCTGTTGTTTGTTACCTGGGAGAAGAGACCAACCCCCACAACCCCTTGTCAGGGAGTTGTGAAGAGTGAGAAGGTCCCCCCTGAACCTCCTTTTCTCCAGGCTGAGCTCCCCCAGCTCTCTCAGTTGCTCCTCATCAGACTTGTGCCTGTTCCTGTGGCACTCCAGCAGTGCCAGCCCTGCACAAGGACTGCAGATTTGATTGGGCTGTGTGATACTGATGATGGCAAAGTGCAGTTTTATCCCAGAGCATCTGCTTGAGGTGCGACGTGGGCACTGGCAGCGGGGACAGGGCCAGGTCCAACCACAGCACAGGGGGGAGCAGAACTGGCAACGTCCCTGCTTTGTTTACCCTTTCCCGAGGGTCTCCAGCAGGGATATCAGAGTCTGACAGGTCCATTGGGCCCACTGTCCCTTTTCTTGGAAGTAAATAAATAGTCCACAAGTCCAGCAGCTCCTGCCAGCGGCACGGAGCGGCAGCGCTGCCAGCGGGGTGGGAGCCGGGTGTGTCTCCCCGCCCAGCCGTGCCTGCCCTGCTTGCTGAGCTGAGCTTGGCATGCGATGCTGTGCCTGCATCAATCGGGCCATTGCCACAACCCCTTGACTCATCTTTCCAAGCTGGGGCGCGCTGCCAAGGATAACAGGCTGAGTGCGGGAGGCGGCACCTGACGCTCCTCGCTCCAGCGGGACTCACGGTCATCCCAGCCTTGGGCAGCAGGGAGAGCTGCCGGGCTGGAGCGGAGCGCAGTCCGGGCTGGCTCAGCAGGTTTGGTGCCACCAACCCGGGTGGCCCCATGGGACAATTCCTCCGGGAGCGCCGTGCTCGGCAGCTTCCCTGGCACCAGCGGGTCTGGGCAGGTTCGGATCATCCAGCGCACAAGGGTGTGCTGGCTCATGGCTGTAACTGGAGGGAACAGCCGGGATTTGGGGCACAGGAGCCTTTTTTCAGGTGAAACCCCAGCCAGCCAGGACGTCAGTGAGCATGGGCTCACACAGCACAGCCGTGCCAGTCCAGCACAGCGCCCACCCTGGTCCCTTTTCCTCTGGGATGATAAACATTGTATCTGAAATTTGTATTCTTAAGACATAAATGCTGCTAATCCAGCCACGTTGGAGGGTTTTAAGGCTAGGAAGCTTGCAAGTTACTAGGATTTTCTTTTTCCCTCGAGTTATCTTCGTTGAATAAAAAGCTCTGCCCTGACCTTGCTCACTTCTCCCACCGCCACCCTGCCCCCATCCTGGGGACCATCCTGTGTCACACAGTGGCGTGGCCCATGAAACCTGCAATCTGCCGTAAACTAGGATTTCAGCTCCTCATCAGGCTATGGGGTTTGGCCAGCTTGTTCTCATCTATTTATGGATGAGCCCGGATCAGCCCTATGCCGGGGACCTGGGGATTTATGATGGGAAGAGCAGCTGAAGCCATTCCGTTTTCCCTGGGTCCTGTCACCACACAGCCCTGGGCTGCTTTCCCATGGCATCACCAGCCCATGACTGCTGGGGTGGTGATGGAAGCTGTGCTCCCTGCCAGCCCCAATCCAAAATGGGAAGCCCATGGGTCAGAGCACAGTGCAGAAGCTCCCACTGGCACAGGCAGTGGGGTCTGGGGGTGTTGGGTGCTGCAAAATTCATTGAAGAACGCTGGAAAAAGAAAGTAACACAGAGCCTGGATGGGAAGGTGTCTGGGAAAGGCAACAGTGAGCAGGAATAGACCAGGAGGGGTTTGGGCTACTGCCAAGGAAACATCATTAGATACCCTTGCTAGAGGCACAGTGGCCAGCCCAGCCAGCACTTCTCCTGGAAAAAAGGACAGGATTCAATCCTATGATGAAAAAACTGACTGCTGCCTCAATGCAGGATCCTGGAAAAGCCCCAGTGGCCTTTTGGAAAAATTCGCATCAAGGTGAGAACAGGCATCAGCAACAACAAAACAAGGAGACGTGAATGGGGCCACCAACTGTGAGGCATTTCAGAGCCCACATGTGGGTGACAATGAGGATGCTGCAATCCTGGAGAGTGGAAATACCCCGACCTCCTAAAACCCAGCACTCAGGGAAAGGGTGAAGTGGGGTTATCAGTTGACCCCAGAACTGCCTGCAAACACCCAAAAAAGAGCAACCCTCAGAGAGCCTCTTCTTCAACACCTGCCTCAATTCCTAAATATCCCATTTTTTTCCCCTAAAAAATAACTCACGCCTCTGCCATGTACACTCACCGAAATCGTTTTGCTTTATTGCATATTGCCATCTTAGAAAATGTACAGTCTCATAACATTACACAGCATTTCCCACTAGCTAGAACTACTAACATCCTTGCACCTAACAAACTACCTTAGTCACTACGAAGCTAATAAGGTCCAAGACATAAACTTTCGTTTACAAATTATTATGGATTTTTTTTGTTGTTTTGTTTTTGGCATTATTAAAAAAAAAAAAAAGTCATCTTTAAAATACACACCCAAGAGAAAAGAGTGGCTACTTACACCAGCACCAATCTAAAAGTAGTTTTCGACAATGGCACATGGAATTACCTGCACACAGCCTTTGTATTTATTTATAGAGATATAATATTTTTTTTTCTTTTTTCTATTTTTTTTTGAAAGAAAACAAAGAAATGGCAAAGTCAGCCTGATAATCAGGCTGTTGTAAAACAATAAAAAAAACAAAACAACAACCCAAGAGGTTTGGAAGGGCAAGAGGAAATCTGTCAGGAAAGGTCCTGATGTGGCACTGGGGTTGCAGAGGCAGGAGCTGGGGTGGGTGCTGGCACCCAGGGACCCCGGGAGGAGATCGCCCTTTCTGACCCCCACCACCTGTCCAATTAAACACGTGTGACCAACCATTCCTTAAACCATCAGAAGCCAAACTTTTTTTTTAACCTTTTTTTTTCCTTCTTGTTTTATATATTTTCAATTCCCCCCACAGTCCATTCCCTCAATTGTATCAGCCCCATTTTTTTCAGCCATAAATAAAAAATATAAATAGAGGCACTTTAGTTAAGGAATAGTATTATCATTACCTTTTGTCTTTATTTCCCCCTCCTTCTTAAAGCAAAGTGCTTAACTCCACCTTTGAACATAATCTGCAGGTCTTGCAGCTGCTTGGATATGAGGTGCTGGACTTTATGTTTGCGCTTACCTGCTTTATTTATTACTGCTTTAAATGCTACTCAGAAAGTCTTTTTTTTTTTTTTCTCTTTTTCTTCTTTTTTTTTTTAAATCTACAGTGCGTTAAACGTTGCAATG
This sequence comes from Struthidea cinerea, assembly GCA_013397865.1. Taxonomy (NCBI): domain Eukaryota; kingdom Metazoa; phylum Chordata; class Aves; order Passeriformes; family Corcoracidae; genus Struthidea; species Struthidea cinerea. The sequence continues at coordinate 173,101 of VZTI01000233.1, forward strand.
AAGAGAAGAACAAAATGGTAAAACCACAGCTCTTGACAACTCTGCTTCGAGAGAGATTTCACAGCTTTCACTCAGCACACAGACCCCGCGGCCTTCAGGTGCTTAGAACCACATTTTTTTTATACAAATTAGTTTAAACAGCACTTTTGCTATACAGTACATATAGTTAACTGACATCCCATACCCCACCAGTAATACCGATTATCTGACAAAAGAACAACCAACCTTATTTCAAATAGTGTTAATATCTAGTGCAACAGGGACAAACTCATCTCTCCACAGGAAAAAGAACAAACAAACAAAAATAAAAGAAGATCACAAAAGTATTGGTGGTATAAAAAGGTTTTGTTTTGCTTTCTTAAAAAACATACCACAAATAAATAAAAGTAAAAAGTAACAGTCCTCTATATACTCAGCATAATTTAAGAATAGAAATGTTAATATGTTAATGGTGGTTATTTTTTTATTCTCCAATTCTTAATTTTCTAAACCCTTAAATTATTACTCCCTGAGAGCTCTGAATTACTTTTATTATTGGCTTTTTTTTTTTGTCTTTTTTTTTTTTGGACTGACATTTGACAGGTAGTTCTGCTTACAAATTTGCAATGACAATGAACAGCAAACCAGTCAAAAAATGGACCTGGCTAAGAGACGAGTGTTTCTTGGCATCGCTGCTTCTGTGTGTCCAAGAAAGAAAAAGGAAAAGAAGGCGGGTGAAAGCTGGTTTTACCCCAACCCCTTTGAATTTCAGAGACCTTTGGTCCTGACCCACCTTGACAGAGGATACAGTTTGTCCCATTGAACAGAAAGCAAGAACAAAAGTTACAACGCAAAAGTTTATGCTCTTCGTCTCCTCTGAGAACCGAACCTTTCCCGCCACCTTGGGCCCGAAAACGTTGCAAAAGTATAAATACATCAGTGTGGCGTTACAGCGAGAAGCACTTTGGGGTAAAGTTTGTCCTTTAGCAAGGTGGCAGCAGGAGGAAAAAGAGCGTTTCCCAAGGATGACGGGAAGAGCATTGCCGGGAGCGCCCGCGGCGCCGAGCTCGGGAACCAGCGCGAACGCACAGATCTGCGAGTTTCTCAGAACAATCACAACAATGAGAGAAAACAAACAAACAAACAAACAATGGATTAAAGTTCAGTCAACTTTGCTTTTTTTTTCTTTTTCTTCTTTAAACCGCTCAGCTTGTGTGCAAGGCGTCCCCTGCGAACAGCCCTGGGGTGTTCTGAGCTGAAGAGCAGCAGGAGGCAGCTTCCTATTGGCTTTGGGGCCATGGGGACGGCCAGCAGCTCGGGGCTGGGTCCTCCCTTGCTCCATGGACGCGGCATTGTGCTTGTGCATGGGGAGAACTACTTTTTGGAGTGGGGAGGAGGCGGTGCTGGCACTCACCAACGTGAGCTGCCCACGCACCTCCCTCCACACCCCCCGACCCGACTATATACACAGTATATACACACACACCCTCGCCCGCGGGGACAAAGAGCGTGCCACTGTTCCGCTTCGAACCGCAAGGCAGTGTCATGGAAACAAAAAATACCAAACCACAGCCACTTCAGAAAGAATGACCCACGTGTCTTTTGCCGGGTTGTCAGTTTGTTTCTCAGAAGTTGAGCTTGGTGACGGGCCTCTCGCGGCCGCTCTCTGCCAGCTGGTTGGTGATGCGCTTGCGGTTGCGCTTCAGCTTGGTGAGGTCCTTGTCGAAGACTTCGCCCGAGCGCAGGGCTGACACCAGGTCATCGAACTCGCCGCTCTCCTCCCCGGTCTCCTTCGCCTTCCTCGCCTTGCGCTCCCGCTCCCGCTGCTCCTTCAGCTGCGGGTCACGGCGGCGGGGGGAAAGAAGACATCTCAGTCTCACACAAGTGGTTGTGGGGCTGCCCAACATGTGCATGGTGATCCCCAAACTCATGGAACAAGGGTGGTTTCCCACCCCAGTGCTTAGCACATGAGAGCTGGTCAGCGTTATTGACAGACCACACCCCTGGAAGTGCTCCAAGGCCAGGCTGGACAGGGCTTGGAGCAACGTGGTCTAGTGGAAGGTGTCCCTGCCCATGGTTCATGCCCAGAACTAGGTCTCTTCCAACCCAAACCATTCTATGATTTTGAGATTCTATGATACAAGCCACGGGCTGAGGGTCAAGGCTCCATGGCTGCTGCTTGTGTGTCACAGCAGCCCCCAGACAGCTGCACCCCAGCTCTGCTGCACATTTCTGCTCCAAGACCTCACCAACCCAAGGTCATTAGTTAATCAAGTAATCAAAAGTGAAAAGCCAGTGGGTCTAAGACCACAGAAGCTCCCTTCCCAGTCTTCAGTGCTCCCCATGCCACTGTGGCCACCACGGGGACATCACGACACAGCTGCCACTCCCCGGTGCCCTGGGGGTGCTGCTGGACTCGCCGGTATGTGCTCACCTGTGCCTCCATGCGCGCCCGGCGCTCCTCCTCCTCCTTCCTCTTCCTCATGTTCTCGTTCTCCTGCTTGGCCTCAGTCACAGCTTGAAGGAACTGGTCAAAGATGCCAAAGAATTCGTCAGGCTGCATTTTGTCTGTGTCTTCTCCAAAGTGCTTCACAGCCTTGGAAAACTGGAAGAGAGAAGACAGGGGTGCATCAGTCTTGGATAAACCCACTGGACTGGTAAAACCTTCGACCTGATGGAGCAGAGTGAAACACTTCCAGCAGCCACGGCAGAGAGCAGGGCTTTGCCTCATGAAGCCTTGATTTAAACCTGAAACAAATCACCTGGTGTGTTACCTGCTGCCCTGCAAGACCCGACCTGGATCACTCTCCAGCCCCCTCTCCCCATCTCGCCTCTGGCTCTGCTGAGCCTCCCCTGCCCCAGCTCCACTTTATTAACTAAGCAGCAGTAAAAACAAGGAAGCAAAATACTGTGGGACTGAAGACATAAAACTAATAGTAAACACGGCAGGGGAAGGGAAACTTGCACTTTTAAGTTTTTCTTTGAAGTATTTTTGGGGTATTATTTATCATTGCCACATGCTCTGCTATTGAAACCAAATGTGTTGGTGAAACTTCTAAAAGAGATTTCTGCCCAGGCTCAGGCACGGCCCTGGGCAGGGAAATAGGGAGTTTTCCGGCCTCTTGTGCTGTTTGCACACCATTAATGTGAGGGAGTCGAATGAGGCCGTAGCAGAGGTCAGGATAGGACATCCACAATCTGCCAACATGTCCCGGTCCCTGGGCAGCCCCTGAGTGTCCTTGGGACTGACACTCTTTGTTCTCACTTCCAGCTTGAAGGAGACTCTTTGTGCAGAACAAGTTTGTTAAAATTGTGAAGGCACATTCTGGAGATAAGCATGCTTAAAAGAAAAGAAAAACAAAATCAAAGTGCCAACAGATTTATTAGTGGTTTTGATTTTGCAGGGTAGACCAAGAGGAACATTTTTAAAGCCTGCCTGTATGATTTAGTTTTATTTGCAGGGGTGCCCCAGGCTCTTCAAAAGACATTTAATGCATTTTTATTTCTTTGTTTATTTAAGAGACTTAACACTTCAAGATGCAGGGAGGAATCTGAGAGGTGCCACTATATAAGTCAATATAATTGAGGTTAATCTTGCTGATTTTAATCAAGATATTAAAATTCTCTGCCATGTTACAAGAGATTCTGGTGGGGGAGGAGAGGCTGAAAATGTTGTCCTCACGTGATGTAAAGTTATAAAACAGGGATGTTTCTGCTTTCCTAAGAGAAAACAGGAACATAATTTGAATCTGGACATGTGTTTAAAAAGCAAAGAGCTGGAGTGTTCCACACAGCCCATCCCAGCACGGGAACAGCTGCAAATTGCTTCAGAGTGGACTTCCAGGGATGCTGGGGACCATGACAAGACCTTCTCCTCCAAATCCAGACAAGTCAGCAGAAGATAATAGTTTGCAGAGCATTTGTCACCATCTCCAGAGTCCTAACTCACTGCAGAGAATATCTGCCAGGTTACCATCAACAGTCCAAAAGGGGGGCCAGGGTTAGCTGTGGCCTCAGGGAGGTCCATCGTAATGCCCAAGCATGGGTCAGAAGGTCAGTGCCAAACAGACACAGCAGAAGGAGGTGAGGCTGAAAAGCTGCTCAGCTCTCAGGGACACTGGGGGCCTTACCAGCTCTTTCGCTTCCATCAGGAGATCTTCGACATCGGAGAAGCTGAAGCTGGCCAATGTGATGAACTGGCTGACGACAGACACAAACTTGTCACCTGCTTTCTGAACCTGAGACTTCTGGAAGTCCAGCTCCTTTCGGGGAAAAAAAAAGGTAAATCTGGTCAGGCGCTGGCTGATGAGGGACACAAATACCACTGGGCTCTGGTAGTGGCACTGGGAGCATGCCTGCATCAGTGCCAGGGGTTCTGCCAGCACCACCACTGCTGCTCCCCCCTGCCACGCAGGACACGCCGGATTACACTGCCTGAAGTAAGGTTTTAAGCCAAACCCTGCAGGAAAGCTTATGGAAGCAGGATAATTCAACAAGACCCAAAGTGAGTCCTTTGGGATACCTCCACCATTTCATCACCGCTCCAGCTGGGCTGCAGAAGTGCTCCCCAGCCCTCTGTGGTTTTACAGCCAAGGGGAGACTCCTCTGCACACCCTCCGTGGGCATCATCACTAGGCTTTCTCAGCCTCCCTTGATGCGTTAGACATAAACCATGCATTGTGCCTAAACACACATGGTAACTTCAGTGCCAAAACAGCCCTGAGAGGACAGGCACACCTGCAGGGCAGGAAGGAAAGGCAAACAGATCTCCAGGATGTGAGATAAAAGCAGCTTCGCTGGGAGCTCCCTGGCCTGCCTCCCCAAGGAGGGATGCCGTGCTGCTCGGAGCCAGGCTGGACTATACTTCATTTAAATAATACTTACGGTCTCCACCGCTCTCAGGCCGCTTCTCAGAGTGTTTATTTCTTTCTCCAGCTCGGTCATGCTGTTGGAAATAGCAGGATGTTAATTTTCAGCCTTTCCCAGCAAAATCTACAGCTCTCTGACCAACCTGACCATGGTTTTCCCACAGAAAAGACCCCAACCCTGCCCACATTGCCTCCTTTTTGCACACCAGCATGTCTCGAGCAGCAAATCTGGCTGACAGCCTCTAGGCTGGGACTATCTCAAAGTGGTTGCAGTTGCTTGTTTTAAAGGAAAGCACTTTTCTGTATTTTTAATCAATGGGACTGCGCAGGTTTAGCAGGCTCAGCAGCCTCCTGCCCTCTCCAAAAGAAAGGAGGGCTCAGGAGAGGGCCTTGCTGGGCACAGATTTCTCTCCAGGGCCAGCAGTGGATGGGATCATTGTCCCAGGGTACAGAGGACAGTTTTTCAGGGTACCACGGCTGGGTGAACACCAGGCAAAGCATCCTTCCGAGCAGCGAGGCTTTCACAAAGGGAGACAGCCCAAATATAGAGAAATAAAAATAAATCACCACGTCTGGCGCTGGCTTTGTTTACACAAGGCTCAAGCCCCTGATGAGCTTCAAATTCAAGTGCTTACGGGTTTCTACCACTACGTCTGAGGGGAAGCTTTCTCACAAAGGCTTGCTGACCACAGGCTTGATGCCTTTCCAGGGGTGTCTGTGCGAGGGCTGGGGTCCCTGGAAATGCTGACGCCGGGTCATGGGGCAAGCATTCCTGGCAGGTTTAGTCTGGGAAAATGCAGTTTTGGGAGCCCTGTGCTCCAGCAGTTCATTACTAGTGGTGGGATTGACAGAGGCGGCAATTTCTGCTTCACAGCTGCAGGGCTGGGGGGAATTCAGGGTTTTCCAGAGCTTTAGAAAACTTTTTGGTTTCGCTCTAGATTGGACCAAACCCAAATGTTACATATGGTGTCCAGTTCAGAGCGAAATGATAAAGTTTAGGGGGGTAAAGAAACCCTCTGTGCAGGCGTTTTCTTTCCCATACGTGTGTCTGTGCAACAGCTGCAGATCCTGGAGCATGGGAAAGCCGGAGTGTCCACCGGCAGGGAGCACGTCCTGCTCAGCCGTGCCCTCAGCTGATGCCTACAAACAGAGCACCACACACCCACAGAACCACGGAATAACCCGAGCTGGAAGGGACTGACAAGGATCTCTAAGTCCAACTCCTGGCCCCGCACAGCCCCGAGAGTCACACTCTGTGCCTGAGAGCGTTGTCCAAGTGCATCTGGAGTTCTGTCCGGCTCAGTGCTGTGACCACTGCCCTGGGGAACCTCTTCCAGCGTCCAACCACGCTCTGGGAGAAGAACGCTTTTCCCTGCACGCCGAGATTTGTCCTGTCACTGTGCTCAATCCCAACGGCGGATGATTACTTTACATTTTATACATGAGGATGCTTGTTTTGTCCAGCACACATCTTCCTTGGGAACCCACCACTGCTGCAAGAGACCTCTGAAGCTTGGAATACCCTTGAGCCACTGTAAACTCTGTGCATATTTCAGAGAATCGTGGAATGGTTTGGGTTGGAAGGGACCTCAAAGCCCATCCAGTTCCAACCCCCTGCCTCGGGCAGGGACACCTTCCACTATCCCAGGTTGCTCCAAGCCCCATCCAACCTGGCCTGGAACACTGCCAGGGAGGGGGCATCCACAACTTCTCTGGGTAACCTGTTCTAAGTGCACCCTCTCTAAAGAGGTGCAGTTTCAGCCCCTTCACATGTCCACAGCGAACACAAATATGCCCTGGCTGCAGAAACATGTGATCTTTGCTGCTCACCTCCCTGAAGCACCAAAGCCTGCAAGCTCCTGCTGCAGTTTAAAACCAAGACAGAGCCTCATTGATTTCAGAGGTATTTCAGCACATACTTGAGGGCTTTGCAGGGCAACAGCAGATTCCTCCTGAACTTAAAGGTTCAGCCTGTGTTTAAGGGCTTTGCTGAACTGGGGCAGCCTGTTCCCAACAGGTCACCAGGCAGGGTTAAAAAACTGGTTGCAAACCCCAGAAACTCCACATTTAGGGGTAAAACGACGGGCAGGCAGGACCTGGATGCAGGTGAGCCCCTCACACAGCTGCCTGGTCCTGCCCGTGCTGCAGGCAGAGCCTCCCTGGCACATGAAGATAAACAGCTGCCCTTTATCTGCAGCCACAGCGCAACCGCTTCCTCCCGGATTACTTAATGTACCATTAGAAATTAATTAAATGCTTTTGCGGTGAGATAACAACAGGAAGCGGCTGCTCCAAGCAGCTCTCCTCCCTCAAGCTCAGAAGTTTAGAGCCTTTGCTGCAAGGGCTGTGATTTAAAGCCGCCAGGTGATGTTTGCTTCTGAGTCCTGGGCTGCTCTGGGCCAGCGTGGCCACGGCATGGGATAGAGCCCAACAGCCAGGATCTGGCCAGGAGGGTGAGCCGGGGTGGGGTGACATGGAAAAGCAGGCTGAAACGAGGGGAGAGGCACTCCCAGTGCTCCCTAAGTGCCACTCAATCCCCACTTACTTGACTTTGGCTGCCTGCGGGATGTCTCGCAGCTCCTCATGCAGGTGGAGGACTTTGGGATATTTCTTCTCCACAACAGTGATGAGATAGTGCAGCAGGGTGATGTTCCTAGGAAAGAGGAGCAGAGAGGTCACTGTGGCAGCATCTTGGGGAGCTTATAGTTCAATCAAAACCCCTGGTTAAATCCCAACCCTGGTAATGAACTATTTGAGGATTCCTGTAAGGATGCTGCTTTCTGCCTGGGTGGGGACACAGGATGGGTCAGTCCCACGCACAGCCACAGTGCAGAGCAGCCTGGTCCCTGCAAGCAAGGGTCCTCCACAGGAGGAACCCAGGGGAGATGACTTGAGTGTCACTGCTCTTGCCCTCCACTGTCTTCACTGATGGATGAGACCAGGCAGGTTTGAGACCTGACCCAGCTCCTCTCGCTCTGTGAACAGAGTTCAGCAGGGCAGAGCAAACCAGGCGATGGCTGCATCAGCATGGGAGAGTGGCAGAGGGGGTTCCCATAGAGAAAAGCCCCTGGAAACCCTTTCTCTGGCTCTTGGCTTCTTCAAAGGGGTTAAAAAGCATATGGAAGATGATCCTACTAATCAGCCTTGGCTGCAGTTTAGCCAGCCCAGGAAGGAAAGCCCCCATCAATCTGCTCTGATTTGCAGCTTGGCTTCCCTCAAAAGCTGTCCTGCTCAAAAAATGCACACTCACATCACTGGATGGGCCAAACTGGGCAGCAGGAGGAGGGGACTGCTCCCACACACTCATGTCCCAGAGGTAATGCTAATGACCCCTCCATTCCCCCAACATCCCTGGGGCCCACGGATGCTACCAAGGATAAGGGCAGGGGCTGCTCACTTGTCAATGCTGGACTTGGTGTCCGCGATCTTGTTGAGGCTGGAGATCTTAAACCCGAAGGCGTTGCCCCTCTGGCCCTTGTTCATGTAGTTCCCAAAGGCCAGGACCACCTCCAGGAGCTGCTGGAGGCTGCTGCTCTGCAGCACTGCCTTGGAGCCGGCACGGATGGCTGAAAGCAGAGAGGGGTGGGACATTAACCCCTGGCACAACAGCCCACCACCAGCAACCCCTTCAGTATCCCCAAGGAGTGACCACCAGCTCCTTCCCTTCCCCTGTGTCACTGCCAGATCCATGTGGACCAGGCTCATCATGGCATGGAGGATGCTCTTCCTGTGAGCGATCCCTGTGCTGGGACAGAGTCCCTTAGCAGATCTGGTCACTTGCCTTCCACCTTGGGTTTGACCTCTGCAACTCTCTCTGCGAACTTCTTCTTGAAGTAGAGGGACTGCAGCCTTTGCTGGTAATGGTTTATCCTGGAAAACAAAAAGGAGGTGCAGGTTGAGCTTCGCTTGCTCCAGGCAGAGCTCCGTTGCTCCACTGCTCACAGCTGTGCTTACAAAGCACGCTTGAGCCATGGTGATTAAAAAATAATGACCCCTTTTCTCCCCGAAACTGTGCTGGGATGGGAAAAGTGGACAACTGAAGCTACAGCTGTCCTGGGGTGGATCCCAGTGGGTTCTTAAACACATGCTTAAGCCTATCCTTAACTCAGCAGGTTCAACAAGTGGAGTTTTACACCCTATTGGTATGAACAAACAGTTCTTTCACAACCACTCCTAAGGAAAGGTGCTGATGAGGTCCGGGCTTCCCACGGCTTTGTGATGAGCTGCAGCTGCAGAGAGGCTCACCTACGACCAGAACTAATGAAACTGGACCTTCTGATCATCGAAATGATGGCCTGGGCTGGAAAGCCCCTTTCCTGGGCAAGTCAGGGATGGCTCTGCTCATGTCAGTTGTGTTCAGGCTAAACAAGATCTCACTTGTATGCACATGGCAGTCTGATTTGAGTCACTTGGACCAAGGACCCACAGGAGACATGCTCACATACAGGGCCATGAGCTACCCTGTTGTACTAATCAGAGGTGACAAAGACATCACACTCGGTTACAGACCACAAGGCAAATTAAAAAGCTGTGCTGGAAATCGAGGAAAACATTTGCATCAGCACATTGTGCTTTCCAAAGGATGAAGGCATAGGAGCAACACTTGGGCGAGAGTCTGTGAAGAAGAAAGGTGACCTGTGATAGAAAAGCTAATTCTGAGCATCACTGAGCCCCGAGGGCTCAGGTCTGAACTTCACAGCTCCATCCTGCCTGCCTTTGACACTCAGCAACCACACGGCGCATCGCCCCGGTGCTCATCAGTGCGTTTCTCGGGAAGGACAGGAGCATTTCTATTTTTGATCTCCCAGTGCAATCTCGAATTGTAAAACTCGCTGACCTTGCCAACAAGTGACTTGCTTGAAGTTCAGCTAAGAAATTCAAAGAGCTAAATGCTCAGTTCAATTTAAATAAGGAGCTTCAGGATTTTAACCCGGCACCTCTAGAGGATGTGCATGCAATTGATAAGGTTATTCATCCCTGAAGACTCCTAAGTCTTAAATGATTGCTACCAGGAGCAGGAAGAAATGACATTTCCTTTCAGTCTCACATAGTCTCAGGAGCCCTAGGGATGAGTCAATCCGGAGGTGAGGAGTGGGACTCATCTACATGGCAGGGCAAAATGTACATACATCAGGCTTGAATATTCATTAGGATGAAAGGGAAAGGAGCATTGTGTTACCATTCTAACAGCACTTCCCACCCGGGCCACAATGAATCATAGAATGGGTTGGGTTGGAAGGGACTGAAAGATCATTTAGTTGCAATCCCTCTGCCCTGTAGGGACATCTTCCCCTAGACCAGGTTAGATCACAGAATCTCAGAATCATCAAGGTCAGAAGAGACCTTCAAGATTTTCTAGTCCAGTCATCAACCCACAATCACCACAATCACCCCTAAACCGTTTTCCCCGAATGAGAGGGAAAATGTGTCAGGATACGATGCGGGAAGGAAACACCTCCCACCAGAGAATCCATCTCCCCATCCCTCTCCCCTGCTCTGTCCAGCTGCTGCTTGTATGGGAGCACAACCCTGATTTTAGGAGCACAGCATCACAAATGATCCTTATAATGTGGAGCACCTTGCCTGCCTTCCCAGCCGCTTGGCCCACTCATTTCTTGATGTGAAAAACAGTAAGAAGGGCTTACTTCCCAAGCAGGCTCCATGAAACACCCACCTCCCAACCAGCCCGTGCAGCCACTGGCCAAAACGTGTCCCCTGAGCCACCAACCTGCTCATTTCGAAGAGGAACCGGTCAGCCTTGGCCATGCGGTCCAGCTCGTGCTTATGCTCTTCCAGCAGGTCAATGTCTCCCTTTTCAGGAACAAACTTCAGGAGCTAAACAAGAGAAAGCACAGTGGTGGACATGAGGTCCATGCACAATTTTTCAGGAGCCAAACAGTGATTTATTTCCTTCAATCTAACACTTTTTCAGCATGTGCAGACAGTGACCCCAAGGCACCTGTGAAATAAGTGTTATTGCTGTCCCTGTGACCTTCCTCACATTACTCCATCACATCAGTGTCTTTTGACTCTGCCCTGCTGATGCCTTGAGAGGCCTCCTAGAAAGAGAGACTAGACAGGAATAAGGGAATAAAGGTAGATATTTATTTGAAAGGCCTTCAAAGGTACCCCTGGGGAGCCAGAGGCTACTGCCAAGATGGACCCCGAGATGGACGGCAGGGCACGAGTTCTTCACACTTTTATAGGTTTGGTTCATTTACATATCAGGGTTAATTCTCCAATTAAAGCTTCAGTTTAATGATGTAATTCTCCTCTGCTTGCCCCCCTTTAGAGTCTTTGGTTTACACATTTTGGGCCTAGGATGGTCTGGGTATCCTTGAAGAGCAGGCCTGGAGAGGCTTTGTTATGTCTACCCAGCATGAGAGAGCAGAAATTAACAGGCTACAAGAAACCTCAGAGCTACACACTAAGCAGTACAGGATTTGAAAAATATAAAAGTTAAAACCTAAGGCATCACTGCCATCACTCTGCTTTTACAACAGAGGTACTAAGTCTGCTCCAAGGAGGTTTCAACAGCAGCTCTGCCAGAGGAGATGTCAGTCAGGGACTCCCATTTGCTGCAACTCTACTTATCAGCAGATGGAAATTTCGTGCAATGAATCCTCCCACGTCTCTGCTCAAAGAGCAATTACCAGCTCAGCTTTAAGGACAGGTGAGTAACATCCTTCCAGAGGGACTCAGATAGGATGAAAAATGGGATTCCCCTTTTGAGGACTGCACAAATACTGTCTAAGCTTTCAAAAATAAACCACCATTGAGCACAAACTTCAAGCTGCAGCCACAAAACAGGCAACTGGCCCCACCTCAGGGTCCCAGGGCAGACCTGGGTACAGGAATGGCACGTGGGGGCCATGCTGCTCCCAGCACTGATGCCATGACCAAGCTGCTGCTCCAGCCCACCTGGGTGGTTTGTCAACACGTGGCTGGTAAGTAATCTGGGGCCTGACACACTTTTTTTTGCTGGGTGGTCCCATCTCAGCATGAGGCAGCCACAAAGGAGCACGAGACACGTTGCCCACCTGTTCCAGCATGTCTTTTGGGAGGTCCTCCTGCTCATCCATCGTCAAAATAGCTCGTTTGATCTCCTCATTCGAGAGTTTCAGCCTAGGAGGTGGAGGGAAAGGAGAGTTATTCCCAGCCCAGCAATCAGGGAAGGCTCAGGAGCATTTCCTTGCACACCTGTGCATCAGCTGAACCCCCAGCCAGCAGCAGCATCACAAACAGCTCTATCCAGCATGTTTTGAAGAAGGATGTGTGAGCAATGTGGTAGGACCGTGCTCTGCCAAGGCTCAGCACAGCACAGAGCAGCCCCGGCCCTGCTGCAAACGGGGGGCTCAAACCTCCCCAGTCAATTCCCTCTCCCCACACCGCAGCTGCCATTCCCTATTTCCCTGTTTTATAGAACTTTATGGAAGGATTGTAAGCAGTACATTAAATATCCAACTTTCATACGTAACTCTTGCCCAGAGCAATGCTGCTCCTCCAGCTCCAGCACCCCCAAAGGCCACGGGGCCAGGGGATCACGTTCCCACTGGCAGCATAGCCCAGCCCAGGCTCAGGCATGCAGCTCAGCACTGCCCCTGAACCCACTGCCACAACCCTTAAGGAAAGTCTGGCCAATTTCCACTGCTGTTCTTGGACTTAAACATTGCCTCTCCCACTTCTCCCGACCACCTTTGGCTGAAGTCTTCCTCTAGGAAGAAATGAGAGGGAAATCCAAAATTTGGACAAGCAGATGCTTGGAAACCCATTGGTTTGGTTTTCTTTGGAGGGGTGGGGATTCAATGCGCTTCGACGTGTAAGAAGCTGGAAACCAGCCTATCCTCCACCTTTTCCATCCTCTACTTCACCTAACAGGAATTGAAGACGCAGCCTCAAATTGGAGATTTGCAAAACCACAGACCACTGTGTCACAGCGAGCACCACCAGGCTGGGCTTCCCTGGCAGGGATCTTTCTGCCAGCAGCCCACACTGAGTTGAGGCAACAGAGAGATGGAAAGACGCCCTCGGCTCCTCCTGGGCTAGAGCAGCCATTAATTACAGTTTAATTCGACTGCAGCACTCCCAGGAACCGCTCCCTGCAAGGACTTTGATTGCAAAACCACACGTATTTTTCTTCTTCTTTGCATTGTGGTTTATAAAATAATCTGAATTAAATAAAGGGAAAGCCCAGAAACTCCTGCAACTCCGTTTACCAACATCCTCTCCCTCGCCCAGCGTGCAGTCGTGGTTAAAGCCATTGCAACAGATCCAGTTTAAAAAATGTAATTCCCTGTACTTGCATGCAGGGAAAAAACGCAGAGTTGAAAAGACCTGTCTGAGGAACCCCATGGCCCCAGTATCGGTGATCAGTGCTGCCAAGGGATGCTGAAACACTGGATGTGGCTCAAAGGAGTGAGCTGAAACCAGAAACACCCCCTACAGCAGGATGTAAGACCTTGGAAGTCAACCTGATCAGCAGATCAAAAAGAAGATCGGGAGCTGACTTGATCACTCTGAGTAATTAAACAAGGAGGGTGTTTTTCATCCCCACATCTCTTCAGGGAGCAGACTGAGACTGTGGAGCTGGATTTGGAAGCTGAAGCTGACACAGGAAGGGTGCTGGTCTCTGAGGCCAGGGTAGCAAGGGCTTGGTTTAGCTTGAAATCTTTTGCTCAAGACTGGAAGTGAAGGATCAGCTTTATCGAGGCAGGTGGATCTTACAGATCTGGTATGTAAATCTTCATTCCTTGTGAGCTCATGTTTCTCATCCTTGGAAAATGCCCCATCTGCTGCTCGCAGTAAAACAAGCGGCCACATCCTGGGGTCACCCTACCTGTCCCTTACAATGGCAGTGGCCAGGATGGGACATGATCCAAGGTGGGATATGAAACTGCAGGAGAACTCCTTTTACACCCAAGCAGAAACAGGAATGCTCAGACCACCAACACTGGCCTCCACCCTGATGAAAAGCAGACACTGGCTAGATCTGGGCATTTGGGGATCCCTGGGAGGCAAAAATGCTCCTGGGAGAAGGGGGTGGGCAGGCAGCTACTCCTCATCCATAGCGAACACCTAAAGCACAAAAAAGTACCATGACCATCTCCAGCAGGGTGGTGAAAGATGAGGGTGACTTTTTTAAGCCCTTGCTCCCTGAAAGCAAAGTCAACAATAAAAAAGCATTTAAAAAGAAAGAAGTTGAAAAAAACCCAAAACTTTTCTCAGGAATCATCACAACCCAGTGCCAAGAACAAGAGCCTGCCCCTGCCATCAGCAGAGAGCAAGCGCAGGGCGCCAGAAGAAAACAGCTTCTCAGACAATTTGATGGGAAAGGGGCCAGTGAAAGCTAGAAGCTTATCTATAACCACAATAATTATCATTGTTGGCAGCAGCTGTCGAACGCGAGCCGTCTGAGAGGAACGGGGTCACAGGACTTGCTGTCAGAGGGATTTAAAGGCAGCAGCCCGGCGATGCGAGGTGACAGCTCGCCAGCCCGACCAGCGCGGGGCTGTTCCGCGCGGCTTTTGTCGAATCCCGCGGAGGATGTAATAAGTGTGAAGGGGAAAAACAAATTCTGCCGGGAAAGGGACGCGCCCTCCTGAAAAGCCACATTCATCTGAGAAAAAAAAATGCCTCACGTCGCCTCGCCGGGAGAGAGAGGAATCAAACGAGCCATTCACTGCCAGCACAGGCGGAAAACGATGGAGCGAGGGGTGGATTTGCATCTGGCAGAACGCAGGACTAAAAATACACACCCATACACAGGGAGCAAAAGCAAGGATGTGGTGGGTTCACAGAGGAAGACACGATAAGGCACTGACATCAGCAAAGCCTTCTCCAAAAGAACACAAGAAAAAAGCAAGCGTTAAAAATATTCTTGTGCTGCATTACAAGCTGGAGGAAAATCCAGTGATCTCACTGCGCAGTAATTTCTCCCAAAGCAAGGGAAACAGGCAAAAAAATGAATCTACAGAGAGAGATAAAGTATCTCACTGGCCATAATCTTTCCACGCTGTAAGCCAGACAATGCCTGGTGAGCTCACAAACGTCTGGGCTAAATCAGGGGCCAAGCCTGCAGGTCCTTTCGCATGTGAAAGTCTGCTCAGCCCCGTGGTGGCCGTGCAGCGAGGCGGGAGAGCAGCAGCCCAGCTGCCAGACCAGTGCCTTTGGAACACTGGGACCAAGGACCCACTGCTCTGCCCAGCTTAGGGACGGGCAGCTGTGGCTGGGCACTGCTTTGCCCAGCTTTGGGATGAGCAGAGGTGAAAGGGTTTGCCCAATGGTACATGGAGTCTGCTGGAGATGCAGGAGCTGCACCTGAGACCACTAAAAGGATGCTTGGGCTTTATTCCTAGATAAAATCCAAAGGAATTTTGGGGAGAGAAGCCCAGTTGTGGTCCTAGGAGTACCATGGGATGAACTCCAAAGCACTTCCAAAGCAGCATCTGGGGCAAGTCACTGCAACCTCAAAGCCACTCATCCCTGCCTGAGGACAGGCCTGGGAAAAGGCATATGAGAGGCCTGAGGACCACCTTGCAGGGCAAGTTTGATCCTGCTTCTCCCCTAGGAAATGACCCACAGGGAAAGGCAGGCAAGCAGCAACCTCTGTCCTGCCGTTTTTGTGGGATTAGTTCCTGGCAATTCATTTCCAGGCATTGCTTTCTTGGAAGAGAAAGGTTTGCTGGTGAGATGAAATTGAAACCTTTGCTCAGTAAGACGTGCAAGATGCCTTTGAAGTTGAGTGCTTGGGTCTCTCCCCTTCCCACTGCAGGATCTATTTGTGTGCTTAACTTCCAAATATACACTTAGACCTCTGGCTGAATCACACCTAAACCCACTCAACGCTCAGCCTACAAATGCCGGGAGCAGCCCAGCCATTGCCCCAAATCCCATCGTTTTACTTGCTAATAGCTGCCTGCCACAGACATACTCATTTGCCTGCTGCTTTAAAATCTGCTTTCATCATCATCCTTTTTGATTTGGACTGCTAGGAAGCACGAAAAACCCCAGAAGCAGCCCGCAGCAGAGCCAGCCATAAACAGGGCAGTTTTACCCCCAAATGCTGCGGCACCCATCGCTCTCACTGCCCACAGTCTGCCAACAACCTCTGGGAGAAGCACCAGGGGCGGAGTTACCCACCCAGAGGGTTTTTTTTGCAGACATCAGCCTCTCCAAGCTTTCTAGGGAAGGAAATCAGCTGGGCTGCCCAGACAAGGCACCATCTACACTGGGAAGAACCAGACGGAATCCACGGTCTGGGAAAACACCGAATTCGGGTACTGCGGCTGCAAACCCAACCCGCCAGCGATGCTGCTCCATCCTGGCCAGTCCTGGGTGGCACAGAAGCTTCTGTGCCTCCAGACAGACAGTAGAGTGAATATTTTTAAATTTTACTTCTGTTGGAATTTTTTTTTTTTTTTTTTTTGCTGGGGGAGTCAGAAACAAGTGGCATTTTCTGATGCTATTTGGGTGTTTTTTTCCCAAGTAGCTACACTGATGGCTCATCCTTTCAGACCGCCGCAACCTAGTTTCCCTTTCTCAGGATTCAGTCTTATTGGTGTCGTTTATCTTGCCAAAAAACAAAAGCCCTTTTTATCCTTTTGGCAGCAATCTGGAGATCGGATTAAGCTGCTGGTAGCAGTGCTGAGCCTGCCTGGTGAGGGCTGTGAGGGAGGCTGTCAGACCAGCAGGGCAGCTGTAAGAGAGGGACATCCCCTTCCCGAAATTCAGATGTGGGCAGCAAGGTCCTGGCCGAACGACTGCTGCTCCCTGCACCCTGCTGATACCCAGCACTTCCCCAGCCCAGAGAGACCCTCTTCAACCGCCAGCAAAGAGCAAACAAAACCCAAAAGATAAGAAAGATAAGAGGTGAAATCAACCCCCTTCCACCTCCTGTGAAGGCTCACCAGATATCCCAGCCCCGCGGGGGCTTTCCAGGGACACCGAATTGCCACGTACCCAGTTAATGGCATTGCCCCCCCTCCAGGTCACCCCACCACGAGGATGTAAGGCTATAGCTGGGTTCAGGTGTCACTGGCCCTCCTGCTGCACTGGTTCCTGTCATCAACCCCCTGCTCCAGGGACAAGGAGCACACTCAGGGCAGCCCAGGGCAGGGTATAGAGCATCCCCCCAGTCCCAGAGGGCAACAAGGCATTAACCATACCTGGAGAGGAGGATATTGCAATTCTGAGCTCTCCGGCCATCTATGACAGAAAGCTCCTTGACTTTGTGCCGGGAACTCAAAGTGTCATCGATGGCATCTTCCTTCTACGAGAAAACAGTAAGAAGAAAAGCCTGGAGAAGGGCCACGGAGCAGCAAGGACATTTAGTACTCTCAGCACACAGCAGCGTGACACACGGCGGGCCCCCATTAATCAGGGGTGTCACCCCGGGTTATGGGTAAAGCCCCTCGCCTGCAACCGAAACACAGAAAGTCATTTCATAAACCAGAGCTGGCTCTGAAGCCACTGGTTAGAAATGTAAATATTTTCTCAGACAGGGAAGATTTAAAAATCTGCAAACACACGGGCGCTGCTGAATAAATAAAGGCGGGCTTTCTCAGCACACATACTTGTGATACTTCATTAAACCCTCGCATGGAGTATTTCATTACGGGCTGCTGCACACACTCGGCATCGCTCTTGCTCCTCAGCCCTGCTCCAAACATCTGTAACCACCCTTCATGCACCAGTCCTCCCAAGCCAGCTAACCAACACAGGCTATCAGACTTGCAAAAAAAACTGGCAGCTTTTTTGGTGAAATTCTCCCAAAATAAGGGATTTGAAAGCAGGAATTGGTGTGGCATAAGCACCTCTATGTCCTAAGCAGCTTAAATCCATTACCTTCAAAGGAGTAGCGATACTGTGGTTGTGGGCAAATGGGCAAATCTACATAACAGCAGGGCTGCCCAAGGAGTTCATGTTGCCCCAGGTTTTAATTTACTATACTGCATATTTTAGTAAGGGTAATCAATTAAAAGCTAGCTATTTAATCCTCCTGGAAGGAACACAATCTGGAGCTGCAAGGTCCTGAATGTTACAGATCCACACTAAACGTCCGTGAGTGTAGGAGACCTGGCACTGCAAGGGCAGAGACTGAGCACTGAAATTACCATTTTTTATTCATTTTCTTGTTTGAACGAAGAAAACCCACAGATATGAGAAGTGGGAAGAGAGGCAGGTGATGGAAAGGGAGCCTCAAGTCACCACCAGCTGCCTCCTCCTGTGCCTTGCCTGCTCTAACCAAGCAGAGAGCTTCAGCTCGTGGGTTTATTTCCATCTTTTGAAAACGAAAACCACTGAGGGGTAGGAGCTCCTCTGTGCTCAGCTCTACCTAATAATCCAAGTCCTGGACTCAGAAATTGGCTTTGACCTCAGGCCAGACAGCAGAGAGGGCAGAGAGGCTCCCCAGCATCAACTTTCAAGCTGCTCCTTCTGGTGATCTTTGCACCTCTCTGATTCAATCCCGTTTGTCACACATTAACCCCCCTCAGAATCAGCCACATGCCCCCGTGTCCCTGTCCCCAGCCCCACGCTCACCCTGCCCACGCCACACTCCTGCAGGTGCTCACTTACCTGTCTGGAGCTACCATTCACAAAGAAGTCCTACAGCCATAGCAGAAGCATGGAAAAAGGCAGTAAAAACACATGCAGTTCAGTGATCTCGGCAAAACCAGAGGGAGTCGAAGCACAGAGCAGGGAAATGTGCAGTATGGGGGGCTTGGGGGTGCCAGTGCCAGAACAGGGGGGATGCAGGTGAAAATGGGATTACAGGATGTGCAGAAGGGGAGAGCTGATGGAAGAGGTGGCTCCGTGACTGGATCAGGCCAAGGTACATTGTACACAGAGGTGAGGAGGGGACACAGGATGAGGCGGGAGGATGCTGGCCAAGCCCTGCCACTGGCCCAAAGGCACAGCACTGCTCAGCCTTCTGTGCCAGGAGGAAAATTGCTGGTTCTTGCACATCTGAGGGACTGAAATGCCAATGCGACTGCCAGGAAAAACAGGGCTTTCAAGTGGAAATAACGAGAGGCTCATCCCGGAGCAAATCTGGCCGCAGCAAAACTTTACCATTTGCCACGGCAACACGCTTCCCCTCGAGTTCTCATCCTCCTCCTCCCTGCTTCTCCAGGGCTCTGTGGCCTGGCCAAATGCCACCCTAATGCCCCACCAGCACCATGCTCCTCCCAAGACCTGGTTCTCCTGCTGGGCTCCCCCCACCAGACTGGAAGCAGGTGCAGTAAAGCTGGCACCACACACACACACACACGGGGGTTTTCCTTCCTCATTCCCTCTGCTGAGCTGTGCTGATCGAGAGTCTTGTGGCTAAAAGCCTCCAGTTCAGTTAAGGCTAAGGATCAGTGTTTCTTTAATCAATCTCTTTCCAGCAGTCTCCTCTGTGGGACAGGCACAAAGCACACCCACAAGCTGCAACTGGTATCTTTGTTTTTGTTTACCTGGTCCCTAATTAGGAGGTCTTCCTTTCATTTCAACCCTCAGACCCTTTCCACAATGCTCAGACTTGCCCCAGGCTGCTGGAGAGGAGAAGGACATGGTGGCTTTCTTTGCAGTCCCCTGCTCTAGGAGAGGGAGGGCTCCTCGTGCATTGAGGTAGAGAAAGGGTTCACTAGAAAAAGCCTCCCTCTCTGCCTCAAACCAGCCTCATCCCTGCCCCTTTCCCTCACAGGAACTGTGATCCAGCCTCTGCTGCAGGATGGTGTAAGGAGGAGCAGCTTTAAATGCGCCATCAGCATTCCCACAAGCAATTCCCAGCCCTGCTGTCCCTGGCCCCTGCACAGGTCACTCTCCCTTGCATGGAGGAGCTGGAGGCTTTACTTCCTTCATCCTTTTTTGGGAGATGAATTCTTTCCCAGCTCACTGCTAAGCCCCTGGTTCAACAACACATATTTTTTCCACTTGGCCCTGACTCTTTTACATCACTCACCGCTGCAGGACCTGCCAGGACTGCCCTGGCTGTGTCACTGCTACTTATCAACATCACTCCCAGCCTCTTACCCCCTGAAGACTCTCAAGACATCCCTGACAGAGGCACAAACCCCTGTGTAGTTTAAGCCCTGATGGCCCTGGACTCGCCTTTCTCCATCACTACATGCACACCCTTACACAGCTCCCACCAGTCCTCCAGCCACAGCCAAAAACTCTGCAGCTCCTGTTGGCTTTTCTGTAAATAACTGGCATCCTGTACAGCTGCAGGGCTGGGACCTTCTCTGGGGACAGGGACATCTGCAGAGCCTCAGCAGGGAGGACACAGGCTCTCCTAACAGCTTCACCCATCGTGAGGCAGGGATGCTCCCAGGCTGAGCCCCAGGAAGCCCAGAGGGTTCCTGTCCTCCCCGGAAAGGGCCTTTCCCAAAAGCTGCAGAGCTCAGTTAATAGCCTGCATTTACATCCCAGCCTGTGATGTGGGAAAAACATTTAAAGAGATGCTTAAACTTAAGTACATCGTTAAGCCTCGGGTCTGTGCAGCACTTAGGGATTCCCAGGCGCTCTGGCAACAAAACCAGACAAATCCCAGCAAAGGCAGTCCCACAACAGCCACCCGGGGAGGGTCAGAGAGCTCTGGGCACTGCACACACCTCTGCCTGCTTTCCCCAAGCCCTGCTGGGGCGCTGGCCACACGGGTGGCAACCACTTGACCATGCATTTTCAGAGCCCTGGTTCGTCTGGGGGCATGGGCAGACAGGCAGCCCCTGACACCCCATGTCCTGTGGATATTGTGACTCAGGACAAGTGAGAGGCATGATCTCTGAGCAAGTGGCTCAAGACAGGGAACAGGGAGGAGAAAACCCTGCTCCTCCCCTGCTTCTTCATGACAGGAACCAAGTTTTGCCAGACCTTGAAAATGCTGTGAGTTATTAAACCATTACTGGCTCCCTGTGCCTCAGGCACAGGCTGTTCACCCCCCCTGCCCCCCACCATGTACACAGTGCCCCGTGGTTTGCATGTGTTACGGAGCCACAGAAGGGCTTGGGCTGAGGGGACTTTAAAGACCATCCAGTCCAACCCCCCTGCCGTGGGCAGGGGACGTTCCACTAGACCAGGCTGCTCAGAGCCCCATCCAGCCTGGAACACTTCACTTTATGCAGTGGAGCACATCTAACCCCCCATGCTGGTGTGTGCACTGCTGCTGGCTGCAGAGCCATGCGCACCCTTCTCCATCGTGGGACCAAGGCTGGGAGCACCCTGGGGACTTCAAGGTAGATAACCACATCCCTCATGTCCAGGGAGATGTGTCCCACGGCTCCACTCACACAAAATGAAGCCTGGGTGAACCATAAGGAACCAGTGCATCGTGTCCCCAAGGGCGGCTCCAGCCCCAGCAGCACCTCACAGGTGGGACTTTGCCTTGTCTTTCCCATCTGCCTTCCCGATGCTCTCGCAGCATCTTCTGCCAGTCCCACCCCAGACCCTGCCTCCTACATTCAGCTCCCTTTTGGTCCTCATCCCATCCAGGGTGTAAGCCCGTGTCACAGCTCTCCCTGCACCATCTCCCTGTTCCTCCCAGCCCCAAACCTAACCAGCCACTTCACCCAGCAGGACCTCAGCCAAGCCAAATTATTTTTAAATTCCTGCCTGGCAATAATCCGCATCACACCAGGTGACTCATGGGCTCGGGCAGGCAAGCCTGAGGGCAAACCATCCTGCTGACACTCAGGTTTCTATTCTTGCTCCTCTTCCATTTCCATCCCTTGTCCTCAGACGTGCCCTCCAGTAGGCATGAGTCAAGCTCCAAAAATCCCGGGGGAAAGAGACATTGCTGTGGTCACCTATTGCCAAAACACTGGGGCAGCACGTACTTCTGGTGGGTTACTCTTGATATTTGCCCTGCTCTAATCCACCCTGATCTTTCCCTCAATTAGCCTCTGGAAGGGACTAAACTCCCACTCTGCCTAATGAGCTTATGGGTCTGGTCCACTCCTTCCTAGCACCGTTCCTCTGATTGAGCCTGGCAAGAAGGAGACAAGCTGTTCTCTCCTCCCAGGAACACAGCCAGGTGTTCAACAGGTGAACATCCTTTTTCAGCCCTTCTCCTTGCTTTTTCTCCTGCCTTCTTGAAAAACTCATTGCTTTTGCCCATTTTCATCCTGGCTGGGGTAAAATAAGTGTCTAATTTTCTTCATGTGCTTTGATGCCTTCCAAACTGGGTCTATATTGCTGGAGCAGGAGATTAAAAAGTGGAGACTTTTGCCTGCAGTGACATTATTTTGGTTTGGGATTTTTGTTCAAAGCTCACATTTTGCTCTTGGCTCGCTGCAAAAATAAAAAAAAGAGACCCACCCATGGTAGATGTGGGCAAAACTTAGTCCTTCTTGGCCAGAAAGGGATAGAAATTTTCCACCCAATACAGACACGTGAAGCAGTTGCTGTTAAGAGCAATCCAAAAATATTACCCAACTGTGGCCACATCTGGGGGTTATTTTCATAACCTTCCCTGTCTCTTTTTTTTCTGTGTGTGTTTTTTTGGTGATCCATCTTCATGGTACACGTGGTCAGGTGTGTGGGCAGGGGTGGAATCAGGCACAGTGAGCCGTGAACGGCCGCCTCAACGCAAAGGCTCTGGCACGTGGATGAGAGGACAAAGCAGAAGAAGTCGATCTGGCAAACATGGCTTTGGTGTGAAATAATGATGGGAGATGTGTCTTGGGACCACAAGTGAAACCACGTGATCCCATAATGGTGGCGCCTTGCCCAGGTCCCCAGGCGTGCCCGCCTCGGGCCAGCTGTTACCTGCTGTCTTTGGTAGGCGGAGAATGTCCTTTCCAGGTCTTCGAGGTCCAGGATTTTGAACACTTTTGTGTCATCTATCTTGGTCCACACGGTGCCTGCCAGCTTGTTCTGCAAGACAGTGGGAGCACTGCAGGTTGGGGGTCTCCTGCCCACCTGCCCTTACATCACCATCCAGCATTGCCAGTCTCACTGCCCAAATTATCGCCCAGCTTACCTCTGGAAGCTTGGACCAGTTGAAAGACTTGAGGGCGTTTGTCGGCTGAGGGATGCTCTTCTTCTTGAAGGCCATGCCCAGAGGTGCTCCAAGGGGAGGCATCATTCCACCCAGGGGTGGGGGGCCAGNTGGTGGAGGGGGAAGAAGAGATCCGGGAGTTGGAGAAGGTGAAGGGCCACCAGGTGCTCCGGGTGGCATGGGAGGTCCTCCGGGGCTGGCAGCACAGATCGCCCTCTGGGTGAGAAAGAGGAAGGGGGACTGGTCATACGGAGTTGGGGGACAACACCTAAGAAACACCCCCATGCTGACTTTTAATTTTACTAGTTAAAATTTAGGAAACAAAGGGAGCATTCAAAAGCATCAGCATTCCTGACTGAGGTTCAATGCAAGTGGAGAGATAAAACCATCCCATCATAAGGGTCAGACATCTTGGCAACCTCCCAACAAGCCTCTTTCTCACTCCTCCACATGCAGCTCAGCCTCCCGAAATCACCCCACAGCGTTTGCAGGGGGTTTGGGACCAGGCCCACAACAGGGAGCAGGTCTGAGGTCTCACCCTGCTCATCTCGTGGAGCTGTGCTGTGAGATCTGCCACCTGCTGCTTGACCTGCTTGTGCTCGCTGGACTCCTTCTCCAGCTTCTCCTTCATCTTGTTCAGCGTCTGCATCATCTCTTCCTTCTCCTGGGCCTTGGCATCACACTCCCGCTCCTTCTTCTCCAGCTTCTGCTGCAGCTCCGTGTGCTCTGAAACAGCCCCAGGAGACCACTTTTGGGTGACAAACACTCCTTTTTGCCAACGGCAGCCCGTGGTGGGGCTAAACCCCACAGTGCCCTGCAGAGAAACTGCAGCTGACAAAAGGGAGCCTGTGCTGTGCTTTAATACCCCATTTGGAGCCTCCCCATGAAAAAAGTAGTATTTGCTTTGCCCATTTCCCATGTCAGCCCCACAGCACGATACTATCTCAGCCCCTCAATAAAAGCTGCAGATACATGTATAAATAAACACATAAATACATGTGTATGTTCACTGTTTAGCCAAGGTTAAAGCTGACACTGTATATTTCTCCATCACTCACCTTTTCTCATTTTCTCTGCTTGCTCTTTCCACTGTTTCACTTCATTTTCATTGACTAACCTAAAAGGAAAAGAGATGCAGCATGTGAGACAATCCTACTACAGCAAATAAGAGACCATCACCAGCAAGAAACACAACTGAGCACGTGGGACTTAAGGCTCCTAAACTGGTACACCTAACAGCTCTGCTGTGTCTCCCTCCAGCAGGGTTACGTAAAATTTACCAGGGAACGTGCAAAAACTCCTGAATCTCAAGTACTGCCTGCAAGTGCTGTCTAATAAAAAAGGATGGGCTTAATTTATAAGGTGGGGTGAGTGAGTCCTGGCAAGTCAACAGCTCCAGGGATGCTGGCTTGTGTGCAGCCGAGGAGCAGGAACATCACTGTGGGACAGAGTCGAGCAAGGAACAGTCACACTGGAGCACTCACATTCGTACAACGTTTTTAATGTTGAAGTTTTCCAGGGGAGTGGCGTCGGGGTCCTGCCCTTTGTCACTCTGGATGACGATCTGCTGCACGATCCTGTCGAGCAGCAGCCAGTACTGGACAGTGTTGCCGCTTCTTTTATCTGCAGGGAAGGAAGGGGAGAGACTGACGTGAGCAAAGGGGAGGTCACGACACCCCTGGGCAAGAGAGCTGGGCTGCCAAGCCTCCAGCAAGCCATGGGTTTCCTGGTCCCTCCAGGGACTCACAAGGCATCTGGAGACAGTGGTGCAGGATGGACATAAAGTGCGGGTACGCCTCGCTGTGCGTCAGCCTCTTCCTCGTCAGCTCGAACATCTGAGTTGCACTTTTGGTGTCGATGTGGACCTGTGGACAGGAGCCAGGCAAGGTGAGGCCACTGCACCCACAACAGCATCGCCTGTTTCCCGAGTCTCAGCTCCAGACCCCACGAGTCACACCCACCCCAAAACTGACGGACAGACCAGCCCCACTGCCCTGCGAGGGGCAAACAGAGCTGTTAGGCAGCCAGAGGATGAAAGCAGGCTCTAGGACAGATGTTGCAAAAGAGCAGGGCAACAGGAAAGATTTCCAACCTCCACATTTTATCCAGAATACCACTCTTTGTCCCAGGGCACACAGCTGTTTTCAAAACTAACTGTGACACTGAGTGCCAGTGTCTGCACCAGTACTGTTAAAACTCACCAGCTCGAATCTTTTGGCAAACTCCAGCTCATCTTCATTTCTAAGCATTTCGAAGAAATCTAAGTGCCTGAGGAAAGAAAGGAAAAAAAAAAATACTGTTAAAAGCAGATACAAATGTGACAATTAATAAATTACAGACAGCTGATCTGCCAGCAGCCCAGAGACTGGCAGGGCTTGAAAGACCTTCCACCTTGACTTCCTAGTCACTACAGCATGTCCAAGGAGCCTTTTGGGATGAGAAGAGGTGGATGAGGGCTGACAGCATCCCCGGACCCCTGATGGCACATCGTTCCCAGCTCAACCCTACATCAGAATGCAGCAAAACCATGCTGGAATATTCTGCTCCATCTCTGGAGACAGCAGGGAATTTCTGTAAGAGGTGTGACTCTAGAGCCATGTGCTTTTCCCAAAGGCCAAAACCAGAAGCAAGGGCAGCAGACAAAAGTCACGAGTGGGCTGGGAGTCACTACTCACCGGTCGAGGGTTGAATTTTCATGTTGCCTTAGTTTATCAATGACTGGCTGGATGCCGAGCATGAGGAATTCGTATCTCAGATGGAGTCTGAAATCCAGGCTTTCCTGCAAGGGACAGTTGTGGGCTCAGCACGAGATGGACATCCTCAGAAAGTTCACTGAAATAAGAGCACCCCAAACCCAGCCCAAGGCCTCCCTGTCCCAGAGCCCCGGCGCTCACCACGCCTGCCCCCTGGCTCAGGACGGCGTTGATGAAGGACATGATGGCTGTCTTGAGGCTCACTTCGTCTCGGTACCGGCCCGTGCTCTTGTCCAAGTCGTTGATCAGCGTCTGCCAAACACACGGTGTCAGTTAAAGCCCCGAAACAGCCCCAGTGCTGGGAAACACCAAACACCCAGAGAACACACCAAGGAACAACTCCTCACGATGCTCCCATAGCTGGTGATGCACCATCAGCCGCTGGCCACCCCGGCACCCATCTGGGCTAACATCAGCCCATCCAGGTATGCTGCAGCCTTGCAGAGCTGGGATCCCAGTGACCCTGCACAAGCAAGCATTTTTGTTTTTTCGGTTGGTGTTGCCTTAAATAACTGTTTCCTCCCTCTTCGCTCAGCTGCAGATCTCCTCAGACACGGTTCTGGGCTCACTCCGGATTTTTCAACTCGCAAGCAGCCGTAACAAAACATTTGCAAGCGGCCATTTCGAGATTCAGGAGGAGAGAGGGACAGGAATGCTGAATTTCAGGGGCTGAGGGGTGAGTGGAGACCCACCTACCTGAAAACGAGTCCTTTCGCTGGCATATTTCTGGTAGTGCAGCATCGCCTCCAGTACCTTTTTGTGGCCCCCGGGAACCAGGCACACGGCGCCCATGATTTCCAGCACTGCCACCTTTGTCTTAATATTCTCTGTGCTCAGACTCTGAGCGATTACGTTAATGCTCTCCAGGTGGGCCAGGACGTGGGCCCGGCCCAGGGAGTTGTTCATTAGTGCTTTTATACATCCAATGAGAGAGGTATGTATTCGAGACTCTGCTGTCTCATAGTCCATGCTTTTCAGAAAGTTGAGGATACACGATAAGCCATCCAGGTCGATGAACCGGGTCACAAACCTGCCAGGAAGAGGAGCTTTAACTTCAAAACAAAAGGCTAAAGGACAGTCTTACCCTCAAACAGGGCTAACTCGGCTGCTGATGTAAACCCAGAACCTTCTTATACACTTTTTCTTGGACACCAGAAAGCCTGAAGAACTCCTGTGGCCCAAGCACAGGGATGGGGTTGTAAAAATCAATTTAACTGGTGCCTGATAGCATAGGTAACCAGGTATCATCTGCACAAGGTTGTCCAGAGTGAGGATATTTGGAAGAGGACCAGCTAATCCAGCCATCAACACAAGTCCCAGGACGGAGGTTGGAAGTTTGCAGTCACACTGCAAAAAATACCAACCCGAGTCTTAAACCCCACTCACCTGAGACCAGTTTTGGACTGGAAGAAGATCCCAAGCCCTTAAGTCGCCCCCTCATCAGCTGCAGACACCTCAATGTCAGCCCTTCTGCCTTCTGCTACCTCTCCTGCCTCACCATCCACACCTTTCTCCTCCCTTAGGCACATCTCCCCAATTTTAAGGGATTTTTTATTGTTATGATGACTTCCAATGCCACTGAACAGAAAGCAGACAGCAAACGCAGGGCAGTGCCCCAGGCACATTCACCAGAGCAGGCAGACACAACACTGCACACTGCTGAGGCATTTGAGGGCCCCCCTGCCCAGTGCCATCCAAGGCTGGGTGTCCTCTGGCTTGGCAAAAGGCACGGGCTCGGAAAGCAAACGAGCCAAGAACATCCCAGCACTGGGATGATTTTAATTCGGAACGAGCCATGCTGATGCGCAGCAACAAAAGGGGTAATTGCAGGCTTGGGGAAAACTGCTTTGTCTGCTTCAAAGCCTGCTCTTCTTCCAGCCAAAGTCAAGAGGGAAGTTGGCGTTCACTTCCCTGGGTGCAAAAATAGGGCCAACAGGTAAAATTTTCTACAGAGCCTGCTGCATCCCTCAAAAAGCACTCAAAACCCAGTTTTTAAGGACTTTGCAACGTTTCATGGGTGGCCACCAGCCACAAGGTCCAGGTGTCACAGGAAATCAGGTGCTCATCCTCCACCCTGTGAATTTGTTACCATCCCCACAGGTGGAAGAGGGAAAAGTATTTGCAAGCAATAGTAAATTTGTTTCTTCCACAACCAAAACAGGTGAGGTATCTCCTACTGGAACATGTTCCCATCAGAAGGCGTCAACCTGAGGAATCTCATGTGTTGCAGATGTGTGCATGCAGACTCCAGAGAAAACAAAAAGGCTACAGACATTGAGAAAGAGTCCCAGCCTTCCTTTATCCTCCCCATCAAAAATTCTTTTTCATTTCATAAAAGCCTGAAGATTCATGTGACTTTATTCCCTTATAAAGTGCAAGAGGAGTTGAAGTTGAAACAAAGGGCCTGGCTGACCAATAAAAATTGTTGTTTTCTTGGGAAAAAAAAAAAATCAATCTGTAAGGAATTTTTACCTTCTGTTCCAGTAAGAACAAAGGAAAATTTGGGGAAAAAAAGAAGTTGCCTGATTTGTCTAAATAGACAGGAAAGTCCTGGTGGCTCTTGGTCACTAAAACGACCAAGAAAAAGGAACAAAATGAGAAAATGTGACACAAAAAAAGCAGTTGGTGAAATAAAAAAACCAGCAATTTGTGCCTCAGAGTCCTCGCCTTCCTCACCCTGTACAGCTCCCGTTTACATTTCTATTTAACCCCCTGCTCTGCCAGAGAACTCAAATCCAGAGCCACAACTGCGGCAATAAAGCCAGGAAAGGGAAGGGAATTGCCTCATTGGTTTCGTCCGCAGTGCAGTCTTCAAACTTTCGATTGTTTTATTTCTCTCCTCCTCGTCTTCTTTTTCCAAGGCGATCAGTGATTTTCTCTGGGAAAGGAGGAAGGCAGGAAGTCAGAAGAGCGATTTCCCTGCAAAACGTGTGCCCGAGGAGTGGCAGTGCCCCCCGCCCACCGTGCCAAGCCATGGGGATCCTAAACCCATCCTGGAAGTCTGGAATCCTTATGGCAATCACATGACTTGGGAAACAGAGCAGTGAGGAAAAGCTCTCCACGGTCTGCAAGGAGACAGCCTGGACTGAGGACAGGGGGAGGAAGGCACTGTCTCCAAGCCCCCACAGGACTCCTGCTCTGCTCTGCACTGGTGCAGCCTCACCTCAAGTCCTGGGGGCAGTTTTGGGGCACCACAATATAAAAAAGTCATCCAAAAAAGACAATGAGCTATTGGAGAGCATCCAGAGTAGGCCACGGGGACAGTGAACAGCCAACCCTGTCATTCCCAAGCCTCCCAGTGCAAGCCACCAGTGTGCACCTGGGTTGGGGACAGTGGCTGTGTGCACGGGATGCATCTCCCACACTGTGTTCTGCTCTCCAGCTGGGATGTGACTCCTGCACCAAGGCAGGAGGGCTGCCTGCTCCCTGGGCATGCGTGGGGTACAGCTACAGCTAAAGCAACCCCCGAGTGGTTCCCGCACCACCCGACAGCGCTGGGCCCCCAGAGGTGTCAGGGTGAGCTCTGCCAGCACCAGCTGAGGCTAACCCAAAGCAGAGAGAAAGGGTCCCAGCAGACAGGAGGAGCTGTGCTGACCCCTGCATTTAACCCAGCTCCTCCTCAGCAGCACGTCAGGGAGATCAAAGCCACCCTCCAGGCATCTGGCAGGCTTTGATCACAAGCTCTGCTCAGGCTCAGGGCTCTGCCTGGCTGGCAGCCCATGGCCAGCACTGGGTGTTCCTGCCCTCCCAGAGGGAAGCAGCACACTCCCTCCTGGCTCACAGCCCCTGCTCATCCCTCTGCCCCATCCCTGCAAGTGTTCAAGGCCAGGCTGGATGGGGCTTGGAGCAACCTGGTCTGGTGGAAGGTGCTCCCTGCCCACAGCAGGGGGGTGGAACTGGATGTTCTTTAAGGTCCCTTCCAACCCAAAAGCCATCCATGGTTCTGTGACTGTGTGAAATGCCCCAGGTGCCATAGGAGCATCTCCACTTTGCACCTGTAGGTCTAACAGATGACACTGCCTCTGTTAACTCCTGCCACCCTCCCAGGCACAACAATGCTGACAGACTGTCCCCACTGTGCTGCTGCCCCACACGGGGTCCACAGGCACCAGAGCACTGGGGGAATACTCACAGCAGCCATTGAATTCAGCTGATCGATGTAGAACTCTGGCCAGCTGGTGGCTCCTTTATTTTCTTCCTGGTCCTGGAAGGGGATAAGAAAGAGGAACAAAGCCAGAAGATTAGTAGAAATAGTATTAACATCCCCTGCCCTTCATGACCAACCACTTCTGAAGCACCCCTGAGCTCTTGCATTATTTTATATTAATATAAGTGTGACTTTCCACATTCTGAGCTCACTCCTGAAAGCTCCAGCTATGGGAACATTACCTGGTTTATTGAACTGCCATACTTTAAATACAATTACACCACC
Source organism: Struthidea cinerea (assembly GCA_013397865.1). Classification (NCBI taxonomy): domain Eukaryota; kingdom Metazoa; phylum Chordata; class Aves; order Passeriformes; family Corcoracidae; genus Struthidea; species Struthidea cinerea. The sequence continues at coordinate 203,113 of VZTI01000233.1, forward strand.
TGCCTGTGACCAAACGCTGCCCCACTGATACTGCATCAGTCTTGTGATTATCAGCTTCCGAGAAACCACACTGAAATTTTACATCCAAATCTCTCTTGTTTCAACTCTACAGTGCCCTCGAAGCTTTGGCTGCACAGACTTGAATATGCTTGGGGGGAAAAATGTTTACAAGCAAGGAAGAGTGTTTAAATGTGACGTGATCTAGGCTGGACTCCTGGAGCAGAACCATGACTTACCAACATATCAACATCCTAAGAGAGACCCCAGGCACAACAGACAATTCATCTGGGGGCTTCGTAAGTCACTAGAAGGGAACATCCATCTGGCAGTGTCACCTCTTCAAGGATGTCACCCCTGGGCCCATGACCTGTGACACTGAATGACGCAGAGCCTTGTTTGGCCATCCTGGTCTACGATGCCCTGCATCTGTTGGGGCCCATGAGGGGTTTTCAGGTTCTACCTTGTTCTTGTAGGACATGACTGAAGGACCTCTGAGCCCAGCTCAGGTAACTAATGCTGCTCATTCCCAGGGGCTGCATGGAGTAAGTAGGCAGAATTTGAGGGAATACTTAATAATTAACCTTTTTCCCCATCTGATTTTCCTAAAAACATATACATCAAAAGAAGAAGAGGACTTCACAGCAGAAATGCCACACAGGTCTAGGCTAGAGACAACAAATACTGTACAAATCCCAGACATTTTCCATCAGTAACCATCTTCTGATGACAGCCTGACCTGATGCACAGCTCTGCCCCTTCCCTAGCTTTAAGAGATGTTTGTAAACCTCATCCTACACTACAAACACCGACGATGGTGGGAGCTGGACAAGCTCCTCTCTGCCCCCACATCTGTGCACGCAGACAACTGCGGCCGATTTCAGCGAGCCCGAGGAGCCGAGTCCCAAATATTTACTGTGGCTCAAGAGGCGTACGTGGGAAACATTTGTGCATCCAAACTTCCCGAGCTGCAGCGTGCCAAGATGCGGACACACAGAGTCAAGGACAGGTAACTTGGATGAGATTCAGTTCACCCCCGGGCAGCGCAGCCTGTGCCTGCAGACCTGACCCTTCCTTTCGCTGTGCCTGGCTCCAGGGTAGGGACAAAACAAGTCTGAGAGCAACAACAGGCCTGGAAACCTCTGCCCTTGGCTTTAACACTTCTCCTGACTCCACAATCCCTCAGAGGTGCCAAGCAGCTGGGCTGAGGCTCAGGCCACCCTGTCTGCTCAGTGTCAATTCTGTCTGACACGGCCACAGAGTCTTTCAGCTCCTCACCTGAGCCCTGTGCACCTGTGCCAACCCCCTCCTCCGAGCTGCCTCGTGCCCTGCCAGGAGAAGGCTCTGCACAAAGCTTGTGGGCGTTCTGATTTTCCCAGCTTTCCTGCCCCACTTTAGAGTCCAGCATGCAAATGTACCCCAGGGGACGGCGGAGCTGGGACACTCATGGGTGCCTTGAACGTGGGTGGTCCTGACACCTCCTGGAGGTGTCAGTGGAGGTCTTCCCCACCACCCCTCTTGTAAGAGCCATCTCTTTCCCACCAGTGGTCCCAGCAGAGACACCAGCTGGGAAAGGTGGCAAGGTCCCCAGCACAGCACAGCACCAAGAGGTGTCCAGATGCGCCCAGCCAGGAGACCTGGGCAGGGAGTGAGATCCATGCTGAGGAATGGGGAGGGAGGGCAGCAGGGCTGGGTCATCCCACATCCCCAGGACCTTCCCACGTGCTGTGAACACCTGTGAGGCAGGCAGGGATCTGGACCTGCTGCTCGTTTAGGGTTGAAAAGAAGCAGTGGAGCAAATAAAGGTCTCCGGGGGGCCAAGGGGAGGCTGAACAACAAAATTGGCTAAACTGCTCATTTATAATTAACGTGCTGCATTATAAATATTTCCCTTTGCTCGGCTCCCTCGGGCTCTAGCATTTCCTCCCTGAAACCCCCAATTTAGAGAGCGCTCTCAATTAAGTGCAGCAGAACCTCATTAATTCCGATGAGCAGCTGGGCAGGCTCATCAGAAAGCAGCTTCCCAGGCAAAGGGGGACTGCACAATAAAGCAGGCAAAGATCAGGGCTCGGGCTTCCCTCCCCTCAGCTCGCTGCAGGACATTGCTCAGTGGTAATTACTGGGGCTAATGGTCTACAGCACATTGATAAGTGTCCTTTGGTGTATTCCTGGTGGTAAAGAAACCTCCTGACAAAGCGACAGCCCGGAGGGAAGTGAGTCACAAGGCTCTGCTCAGCTCCAGGAGGAGGGAGGAGCCTCTCCGGCACCAGGGTTTGAAAGGGTGAATGTGTAAGATGGTTTGCCAGCACCCAGGGTGGGTTTTGGGGATGTGGGTTTTGCAGCTTGCCTTTGGGGAGGGATGCCCAGACACAGAGCCGAGCACCTCCAACGTGAGCATCTCCAGGATGCTCCATTGCATCACTGAACATCTCCCAATTTCTTATTCTCTGGGCTGAGTCTTTGCTGTGTGTGCTCTCAAGCAGCACAGAAGTGAGGGCTGATCTGAACCCCGCTGGAGCCCAGACTGAGCTGCTCTGTTAGAGACACACTGATGGCTTTAACTGCACACTGCGGGGAAGGGGTCCTGTCTCTTCTACAACATTTGCATCAACATCCCTCGCTGTCCTCCAGGCCCCCATGTGCCACCACGCACGTGCTCTGCTGCAAAACTCAGGACATGCCGAAGTTGCACAGCCAAGGGCAAACCTTGCTCCATCCCCTGCTTTGCTCCACCTGCTCCCCACACCTACTTCCTCTTTCCGGGGACCTGGCAAAAACACAAATCCCATCAGCTACGGCCGTGGTGTCACCATGTCACCCTCTCACGTCACAGGCTCTGCTGTCCCTTCACCCTGAGTTCTGTGCACGGGGCTGATGGATGCTGCCACTCCACTGTTTTGTTCCGCAGGGGCAGGGGGTGTTGTGATGTGAACCCGATAAACAAGCTCCATCCCCTCCTCAGCACCGCAGGGAAAGCAGTGCCCGGTCAAGATGCCTCATTAGCAGGAGCTTTTCCAAGTGAAGGTCACCAATCTGCCAGCTCCAGCCATCCCTTTGCTCTTCCCAGGGAGATTTCACGCTCCCCAGCCCTGTCATGTCTTGGTTACAAGGCTGACACTTCCACGGCCTTCGTGCCTCGCCCTCAGAGTGTCAGCAGCTCCCACAGCCAGACTTCCTTCTCTTCCCAATGACCACTGGACAGAGGAGGTGGGGCCTCAGCCAGTGGTGGCTCAAAGCAATTTGAAGGCTGGTCTCAACCTATTTGCACCTGGAAGGTGCATCTCCTGTGGCTCTGACCTGCAGGAATGCAGCTGCTGGGAGCAGTGCAGCCTCACAGCATGTCCCCATGGTGGTGGGGAGAAAGACACCTGTGATGCTCCTCAGTGCTTTGTCACGCTTGCTTTGCTTCCTAAACAAGCTTCTGGCAACATCTTTTAGATCCTCAGTCTGATGTGACATCCTCAGGTGATGTCACATCTGATCCAGCAGCCTGCTTCCCTACGCTCACAGCCCATGGTGGTGCTTTGGGATAACTGGATCTGGAGCTGCTTTGGGATAATTGATGGTGGCTGGCCGAGTTCCCCACTCACCTGATGTCCAACACACCAAGCTACATCCTACAAGGCTGGAAGGAAAGGGCTGGCTCACAGCAGCCAGATCCATGCAAACCCCAGACAGCTCTTCAGTGACAGCACCTGTGGCTTTTCTCCAAAGTAACACGTGACAGGACAAAAGGAAATGGCCTCGGGTTGTGCCAGGGGAGGCTTAGATCGTATATTTGGAAAAAATTATTCACTGAAAATGTGGTGAGGAACTGGAACAGGCTGCCCAGGAAAGTGGTGGAATCACCACCCCGAAAGTGTGCAGAAGAGTGTTGATGTGGCACTTGGGGCCATAGTTTAAAGGTGAACATGGCAGTACTGGGTTAATGGCTGGATTCAATGATCTTAGAGGTCTTTCCAACCTTAACAATTCTGTGATTCTGATGGTTCACCCACCTCCTGGCACTACCTGCAAGGTTGGTCTGCCCCAGGAGAACTTTGCTTCAGGGAAGTCACAGCAAGGGGCTAAAAAAACCCTCTGCAGTTGGTACCTGCTGCAAAAACAGAAACACCCCCTTCATTTTTACACATCGTCCTGACACAACATTTATTTTGCACAGTGTTCCCCACCCCTCCTTGCTGCTCCATAACAGCACAGCAAGGGAAGGCTGGCAGCAGCTGGCAGCCCAGTTCAGCCCAGGTCAGGGGCAACCCCCACGAGCCTGACTGCTCTGGATGATCCACCTGGATGCTGTTTGCAAGGTCAGAGAGGAAGCAGACTGTGGCATGGATGGGTTTTAAAGCCAAGGGGTCTGCAGCCTGCATGAGATGTTTAAATCCAGCCCAGCTCCACCAACATGGCCCAGCCTTTGCCAGGCGTGTGCTGGCTGAGGTTTGGGCTCACCACAGCCCTCCAGGGCTCCCTCATTCCTCCAGGTACCCCTGGAACACCACCTAAATCATTCCACTAAAGCTGCTTCCCCATGGAGCCATGCTGCAAAAGGGCTGGAATTTCATCAGACTCTCCCCAAGCTGGGATCCCAGGGTCTGAACCAGCCCAGCCCAGCCCGCTCTGGTTTTCCATATGCTAACACTTCCTATACCCTCTCCTCCACAAATACACACATGCCCTCGTACGCTTTTCCCAGGGTTTAAAAATTATGCTCCCCATAAGCAAATATAGCATGACCAGATGCCTTTCGTAGTCAGCTGGTTCATTGTTTGAAAAGCTTCGCTTTAAAATCCAAAAAGATTGCTAACAGATGCATTTTTTGGCTGGAGAGCGAGAAAAACCTTGCTTAAACAAAAGTGTGTTGTGATTGGAACTAAAAGGGGGATTACCTTGAAAGATAAAAACTATAAACATTTCCCAGTGAAAAACACCCCCAGCCATGCAAACAGCCAGCTTCTCTCGGTCAGCCTGAGCAAATGACACCTGAGATGGTATTTCAACCTGCTGCTGCAATAACAGCAGGTATATCTGGATGCTCAGAGGCCATGAAATCCTTCTCATCCATCCCAGGTGACCCTGGAGCATGGCAAAACGCCGAGCTATTTTATCCTCCCCTCCCCTGCATGCCATCTTTGTCAGCTTGTGCTCTTAGTTCTGCTACTGCAGCAAAAATAGGGGGAACTGATGTTTTTTAAATGAAAGGAATGGAACACAAGCCCCACAAAGGAGCTGCAGGACTGAGCAGGACAAGTGGAAGAGTGAGCTGGAAGGCGAAGCTCTCTGGAGGGAGTGGGTGGAAGGCGCAGTTGGAGGGGAAAGAGGCTGTCTGGCTGGGAAATAGAGGATTATTGGAGAGACATCACTCATTTCCCTATTCATTACACATTTCCCCGTCCTCCCCTGCAAAATCACCACTGCGGCCTTTTCCTAACGTGAAGGGATCCTGGTTTTTTATCTGACCCCTGAGGAAATTTTAGATACGAGCTTTGCTTCACACTGCTCAGAGTGATGCACCCAGGGGTAGTGATGCCACTGGGTTTTCAACACAAGCTTACAGAGCTCAGCATCACCTGGCATCCCTGCGGGCCGTTTTTCCTCTACTGCAGCTTCAGAAATGCTCAGCTGGACCCAAAGGGAGAGGGGCAGAGCCAGACCCTGTGTTCACACGAGCTGGTTTTCGCTACCCATCCCTCCCACCTGGTTATTTATTCTGAGCATCTGCCCGAACACCCTGTACCCACCCGTATTTTGAGGCTCATAAAAACCACCCTTTGAGCTGCTTTAACAGCTTGACATGACACACACGGGCTGTCAGGAGCCAAATCTCCTCCTGCGGTTAAAAAGGTCCTGCAGACTAAGCACGAAGGGTTAATCATTAACTCCCTCTGGAGCGTGGCCTCTGGAAAAAGGCCATCCTGAGTCACCCTCTTCCACAGAGGCAAACCCGCAGCCAAAGAAACAGCGAATCTGGAAACCCTCCTGCTTCCTCCCCGTGCTTCCGAGCAATATCCTCTCCTGGAGAGCGGGGCCAGCAGGGAGCGAAATATTTTGGGATGAGGTATGAGACGAGTCATCGGCCAGAAATACCACTTCTAAAAGCAGATTTCATCCTGCTGCTAATGCATCTCCGCCTTTGCATTTCCCTGCTTTATCCCAGTCACAGAGGGGCTGACGACTTCAAAGAAGGGTCTCTCCAATAATCTTTAAATCTCTCTCCTGACCCGAGCACTGCACGGGTGCTGGATTTAGTGCAGACTTCAGTTCCTGCTCGGGTTGCTGCTGATGCAACTCCCCAGCCCCATCACGAGATGCTTTTTGTCCCTCTGCCCCCTGAGCGACACAGGGTGATGCAGGTGGGGTGGGACCACGAGGAACTCATGCAGTGCAACCCCCTGGTCCCAGCAGGGTCAACGCTGGGATCAAACCTGCTGTCTCCATGGATGGAGAATCAAGGAGGACAAAGCCTCCATCCTGCCAAGCCAGTCCTGTGGGCTGGGATAAAAACAGCTGCTAGCAGGGCAGAGAAACCAGGATACAGGGCTGCAGGCCAGGGGGAAATATTCCAGGGAAAGAAACACGCCTGGGGAATAGCTGGATTTCCCCTATTTCCTCTCAACAGGTGCTGCCAAGGCCAGGTGCTGTCAGGTCTCTCTCCAGGACAACCCAGGAAAAAATGTCTCATTTTTGGCTCCCTTTTACGAAATCTTGCCCGTCATGGGAATATATAAAACATGCAACATCTGGGATGTGCTCTGGAGAGCTGAGTGTGGGGGATGACACCGACAGCACAGCAGGAGCGCCAGCCAAAAGTGGCAGCAGAGGAAAGAGCAAAAACTGCTCAGGGGACAATTCTGGATTGTTGATAAGTCAGGCAGCTGCCTGAGACTGATACCAGCCCCCTGGGACCCACCAGGTGAAACTGGGTGTTACAAGCACCGCAAGCAACAGCTTGCTGTTAAACACAGGGTTTGGGCACATCCTGCACTTCCCAAATCGCCGCCACTCAGAGTGCAGCCAAGCCAGGGAGGTAGGACCACTGTCCTATCCCCAGCTCTGCTGCCCTGGCCCAAAAGCAGACACTGCTCTCAGCTGGACAAGTCCAGCCCCTCTCCTGGATGCCAGGCTACCATGTAGGTGTTCTGGCCTCATAAAAACACGGGAGCACAAGTAAGATTTGCTACGAGCTGCCAGGATATCCACCGGTGTTTCTGCTGCTCACCGGTCATCATCACACAGGGCAGGACAGCCTAGGGCCTGCTGTGCACACAGACATGTTCTCCAGCCCATGTAATTCCTGATTTCCTCTGTGGCTGGAGCCTTCACTGATATGGTGCCGCTCATTTTTCATTTAAAATCAGGAGAAAATAATTTGTCTCCACCAGCACATCTCCATCAGAGCAAGCAGTGGCACATATGTTCTGCAGCCCACTGTGATGGCATCACAAGTAGGGAAGGAGTGGATGGGAACAGCCAGAGGAATGAGGACCAGAGGAGACCAGCAGCCAGGATCCAGCCTCGGATGGGTGCCTGCTCCCAGAACCTCTGAGGATACCACAGGCACTTCTGTGGCTCCTTCCCCTTCAACACCCCAAATGAGCAAGGAGTTTCACAGCACAGCCTTTAAAAAAACATGAGAGCAAGGAGGTTCTGGAAAGGGAAAGAGCCACCATCAGCTCCATCTAAACCCTTCCTCTGGAGATTAGATAGCATGTAATCTCCACTCACAATAATAATTACACGGCTTTGCTTGATTTAACTCTCCCATTATCCAGACACACCAGGGCAAGGCTCTGCTTATCCACCAGGCAGTGACAGGCGAGCATCCCCTGCCCATTTTCTTGTTGATCCAGACCAGTGCCTGTAATTTGTTAACATCCCTTCTCCCCTCCGATTTAAATCTCGGGCATGGCAGGCCTCTGTCTAACAATAATACAGGGATTTCAGGGGTATTTATGAGAGGCTTAAAACTTAATCCTACATGAGCAAGGTAAGCCTGCTCTTGGCCTAAAATGCGGATGGAAAATCTGGTGCCATTGCTGCAGCAGGAGAAAAGAGGCATTAAACAACAGCGAGTGCCCTTCAAGTGGGGCCAGTGACTGCCAGCCCCGCCCAGCCACCCCCCGCAGCCAGGTGAGGGGCACAGTGGCAAATTTGGGAACGGAATCACAGAACCCTAGAATGGTTTGGGTTGGCAGGGGCCTTAAAGACCAACTGGTTCCAATGCCCCTGCTGTCAGCAGGGCACCTTCCACCAGACCAGGTTGCTCCAAGCCCCATCCAACCTGACCTTGAACACTTCCAGGTATGGGGCAACCACAGCTTCTCTGGGCAACCTGTGCCAGTGTTTCACCTCCCTCATTGTAAACATATTCTTCCTTTATCTAACCTAAATAAACTTCCAGTTTAAAATCATTACCCCTTGTCCTACTGCAACAGCCCCTTTATAAAGTCCGTCCTCATCTGTTTTAGAAGCCCCCTTCAGGTACTCGGAGATGGTGAGCAGCCCCTTGCCCCTGCAAGGCCAACTTCAGTGCCCAGAGAGTTCCACATGGCCCTGATGTGCTGGCAGGGATGAGAATGGGACTGGGGACACCCATGAGGGTTGTGGGGACACCCCCTTCCAGCCTGAATGGGCTGGAGACCGAAGACCTTGTTTTCCCAGAGTCACTCCAGGAACAGACACATTTCTGTGACACCCCAAATACCACTGGGCATCCCAAGAGAGCTGTGCCCTTCCCCCCATCTCCTCCCCACCCTGCATGAGAGGGAAGAGGCTCAGCACCCAAAGGGCCTCTTACTTTTTTCTTGCTGCAGTAGATCTGCCACTTCTTCTCCGCCGGCAGCGCAAACATGGCCTCTCTGTGCTTGTCCGTGAGGTCAAGTTCATCCTGGAAAAGGGAAAAGAAACACAAAACATGCAATGTGAGTACACAAACGGGTGATGGCACAGACACAACCCCCCAGACGAGCAGTGTAAATCAATGTGGGGCCACACCACGGTGCAGCGCGACCCCGCAGCATCACCCCGGGACTCTCCATTTGTCAGGGCAATGACACCACTTCTCATCCTGCTCCTGCTGACCTCCCCTGACTCTGGGCTGCCAAATTCCCTGCCTTGTTCCTCCCAGACATCTCCTTCATTGCTTTTAAAGGCTTCAAGTGTTTTGGAAGGGACACCCACAAAGCCATCACAGCTGCCCACAAGACTCACACTGAGAGCTTCGGGTGAGCAACCTCATCTACGACACACAGCAAAGAAAAATTCAAACAGGACCTTTCTTTTTCATCATTGTTGCTTCACTGGAGCACCTCACCCCGAGTGGTCCAGCCCATTTCCATTGCTGACACCCTCATATCAACAAAAACTGTAGGTGTTCTGGCTTTTGCTTTGTTTTCCTACAGCTAAAAATAGAAAGCTCTTTTCCTAATACCTACAGTTCATAAAGAGGTACATCCTCTCCATCAAAACTGGATCACGTACTGCCTGGCAGAGATAAAGTTGTTTACTGACTGAAGCCTTTATTGGTTTATCTGATGTTTCAAAGTGCACATCCATTTTCGACTCGGAAGCTCGGTTAGCAGCGTGCCCTCCGCCGGGATGCCCGAGTATTATCAAAGCCTCATCGCTTCCTGGTGCTAGATGTAGGTCAAAGCTTTTATGAGGGAACTAAATAAAACATTCAGGCAGGGCTGGGAGGCTCGTTGCTAAAGCCAACATTGATCTCAGAACCATGGGTGTCTCTTAAAGTCGCCCCCAACTGATGACAATCCTCACGCTGGAAGGGTTTTGGGGCAGCAGTGAGATACTGGAGAGGCTGAAGAAGGTCACAGGAAAGCCCTGCCATGGCCTCCAGCCAACTCATCCCACACAGACAGTGGATTTAAGTAAGAGGATACAATTAAAAATTACACACTTAATTCCAGCAACTAAAAAAACTCCATATGGAGACCTGTTAAAGCTTCCCTGCCTGAACAATAAATCAGCTAAAGCTGGCAGCTCCTGTACCCCAATCAAAGCCCCATTTGGGGAAGGCTGAGCAAGATGCGTCTGGCAAAAGATGGGTGCCTGCATCAGATGCAAGCCCACAGGCAACCAAGAAATTCATCTGATCTAATTCAAGCTCATATTGCACCCAGTAGCCAAGGAAGGGAGCCTTCAGCTATCCTGTAACCCAAACCCAGGAGCCCTCCAGCACAACAACCAGTGACAGAGGGCTGCTGGCAATGCCAAGTATCTCAGAAAGGCTTATCTATCCACTGCAGGTATTGGTTTCCCTTCTTGATGAAATCACTCCTCAAAAGGAAGGGTGTCGTGGAGCTTTTTCTATTACGTATTCGTGGAGGAGGCTCTCCCTCTTCCCAGATTTTACCCTAAACCTTCAAACCACTGTGCTGCACAGAGTTCATGCTGGTGGAGTTCTGGAAGCAGGCCTGGAAGACGCCCTAACAGCAGAAAAAACTATGCTGCTACAACAGAGACTGGGGAAAAAGAGAGGACTGAGAGAGCCTGAGCCCAATGCGAGACACATCTCATCCTCCTGCACCCAGGGAGGAGAACCTGGGCTAGGGACTTCTCCAACGAGTGCCATTCTCCAACGTTCCCATGTCCTTACAATTTGGGAGGTCAGAGATCCATATCAAGCAACCAACCTCCACCCCAGCCTTGGGCAAGTCTCGTCACCCTTCCATGCCTCAAAATCAAAATTGCGCTTCACCGTTGTCTCCCCAGGCTATGAGCCAGTCAAATATCCAAGCTCTGCTTCAGCCCCAGTTCACAGAAATCACAGAATGGTTTGGGTTGGCAGAGACCTTAAAGATCATCTAGTTCCAACATCCCCCACCCACTAGACCAGGTTGCTCGGGGCCCCATACAACCTGGCCTTGAACACTTTTTGGAACGTCTAAAGGTGGCCAACAGGATGACACCTACACAGGGACCTGGTTGAAATTCAGCTCATTGGAAAAGTAAATCTTGGAGTGTGGGGGAGGACAAGGGGCTCTTGATGAATATTTACCTCTGTGGTGAGGGCTTGAGAGAGCACAGGAAAATGCTTTCACTGTGGCCCCACTTTCTGGCCACGTGAATCTGATAATCGGGCATGAAAGCACCAGCCACGCACATCTGCACTTAGGTCCTTAGAAAAATATTTACTGAAACTTTCAAAATACCCTACCCTAAAAAGACAACTTGTGCAAATGTGAAGGTTTATTAACCAAGAGAAAAAAATCTAAACCAAGCTGAAGCCTAAGCGGGAGCAAGAGGGGACAAAGCAGAAGAACACATTAGGTGCTGGCACATGACAATGTGCAAACACATCCAAAAAAGGTGCAGAAATGCTTCTGAGTCTCGCACAGCACATTTCATTGTGCCCCAGCTCTAACATGTTCAGTCATCACAGCCCTGCATCACTCAACAACACCTCCCTAATGATACCTTGCAGGGTGCTTGGGAGAGGTGTTTAAATAAATACTATGTGGCACACAGTGAATATGAAAATCCTCATAATCAAAGAGTGACTAACGACTGTTACTCGGAGCCGTAACAGTGACTCAACTGTGGAAAGTCAGGTCTTTGCTGGTTTTTACGTGTATGGGGATTCCTGCAGCCAGCTCCAGCCCTTTGCTTAGGCTCGCTGATGTGCATCTCAGCGCAGGCTGCTCAGAAACTGCCCTTTCCAACTCCAATATATCAAGAAAGGACAGGAACAACAGCTGTTTTCTGGGGCCTCACAGCCCATTGCAGAAATGCAGCTCCCACAAAGCCTTTAACAACCGACCGGAGTCGCAGCGCGGCAGAGAAGCTGTGCAGAAACTCACACCCATATGGGCCTTCAATTAATAATCACGAGCTTGATAATTAGGTGATTCTAACTGGCAATTCATTTTATGGGTCATTTGCAATCCACACACTCCCACCACAGCGTGTGACGCTGGCAGCTGTTGGAAGAGCGAGAAGACAACCGGTGAGTCGGTGTCCATCAGCCTCACAGCCCTCAGCCCTTGCTTCAGCCTCACCTTTCACAGCTCTGCCCCTCCCACCTGGCTGCCTCCCATGTCAGGATCTGCCAACTTCACTATTTTTAATACTTTTTTTGGAATCAGGTCAGTGGCACATAAAACAGCAGCCTCATTTTCCTACCAAAAGGAAGTCTCTGCCCAGGGTGTTTTTACTGGAAAGAGATACGCTACTCTTAAATATTTATCCCGTACAGCTAAACTATTCACCTTTGCATCAGGAAACATGTTTCCACATTAAATCTTCATTTGAATATGGTTTTAGAAAAAACCTCATAGGGAAGCTTTGATTCTCAGTGTGTATTTTGCTATTTCTAGGAGGTACAGCACTTCCGTGCCGTTCGCTCTGCTGACGGCTCTCCATTCCAGCCAAGCAAACCTGGCCCCCTCTCTCTGAGCACGGCACGAGCTCCACTGAAGGCGGGATCTCACACCATTCTCCTAAAGCTACCTAAGAAATGTGTGGCTCAGCACACGGTGAGCACAGTCCCATGGGCCAAACAAGTGGTCCATGCCTTTCCCTTGGAGGACACACGGCAGCACTCAGGGACAGATGTTCCCACGGCCTGCACCTCCCCAAGCAGGCAACTCCATGGTACGAGGAGCCCTCTGGTCAATCAAGGGCCTGGTCAAGCAGGGCCACCAGAGCCATTGCCCAGGGCCTTGTACAGATGGCTTGTTGAGTATCTCCAAGGAGGAAGATGCCACCACCTCTCTGGTTGGTAGCCACTGCTGTCTCCTGCCACCTCCGGAAGGCAAAGCCAGACCAAGCCAAAAAGCCACTGGAAGAAATGTTCGACCCTCCCAGCAGGAACAGCACCAAGTCCAGCCCCAGCACGGTCCTCGATGCGAGCTCCTGTCCCTGCCACTTCACTCATGCCATGTTTCAGTGAGCATCTTCCACAGACTGAGAGCCACAGGCTTTAATGGGGGCAACAGCAGGGAGACAGCAGGATGCTGCAAATCTTTTTGACTTCAGGAATGACCTCCAGGATGGGCTCCTGGAGCTGGGTGAGCCCATGTGCTGCCCACCCATGTCCACAAGACCCCAGCGAGACCAGCATGGGTTTTTCCCCTACAACCCACAGGTCCCTCATGCCATCAAACATTCTGCAAGAAGCAGGTTGGGAGTAGAGATTAAATAATCTCTATAATCTCTACAGGGACAACTCCCTGTAGAGGGGTCTGCAACCCCAAAATATCCTGAGAGGTTGTAGGAAAAAAACGATGAAAAACCTTTAAGTCCAATGCACCTTTCTGCCTGATAAACTGTGTAAGTATAGTACACAGAGGACACTGGGGGCCACCCGTTGCCATAACTGAAATAATGATTATTTAAAATTTGCTGGTTTGTGCTGGGTTTGTATATACGTACATACGTATGTTTACAGAAAGACAGAAAAGCTTGTTTTGGGCAGGACCATAAAGATCAGGTAGTTTCAACCCATTCACCATGAGCACGGATGTCACCCACTAGACCAGTCTGCTCCAAGCCCCATCCAACCTGGCTTTGAACACTTCCAGGGATGGGGCAGCCACAGCTTCTCTCTCTCTGGGTTTACATATACATACGTGTGTGCATATATGTATTTTTATATATATACACACACACATGTACAGAAAGACATCACTGGATCAATAAATGACCAACATAATAAAGACCAAATGAATTTACTCCTCATGGATGGATTCAGAGAGTTTAGAAACTTCTGTAAGCGAGGCTATAGCATGTAAAGATGAGATCTCTCGCATCATCAAATGAAGCATAAGAGATCCAAGATTGTTCAAAAACATTTTTTAAAAATAGAAGGAAAAAACAAAGTGTAAACTTTTTGGCAAGGTTTGGCATTAAGGGGGCCAGCATGGGAATTAAAAAGTCAATAAATAATGGCCTGTTGAAGCCTGCACCGCCTTCCTTTCTCAGGGGTCATATCGCTTTTTCACTCTCTTCCAGGCATTCTTCTCCAAGTTCATCAATTTGATTTATCCCAGAACGCCGTGGTGTCAGGGGAAATGGCAATCAGCATTTTTCCCCCCATTCCTCATCTCACGTTTTTCCGCTGCCGGCCGGCGCTGCCCGTGCAGCCAGAGCAGCAGCTGCCGCTTCCACCGCCGGCCCTGCTGCCTTCAGCAAACCCCTGCCTCAGAGCACACCTTACCCAGCTCATTATTTTCTTTTTAAGCTGTTTTCTTGGGGAAAAAAGAGACATATTAATCCTTATTAATCAGTGGCTGTTACAACCAACCACCCACCTCCATAGGAGGCCACAGGAGGAGCTCCTCTAGCTGCAGCTTTATTTAGGCAACTACAGTTCTCAGTGTATGCAGATTTATCTCAGGGTTTTTTTAAAAAGTCCTTTGTTTTTATTATCACTAATAAAAATGCCTCCTCCCCAGCACACTTCTTTTCAGCTACAGTACCCTGAGAGCTTAAAAACAACCTGTCAGACAAGCCAACCCCTTCTAATATTATCACTGTGTATTTTTAATTTCTCCATGACAACTTGCAGCTGCAATTACAGAACGTGAACAAAAATCAACTATTCATATTTCTTAATGAATAAGCATAACAGATAAAAGATTATTATTCATTTTGCCTTTATCATGTAATGAATTTCCTGAATAAAGGAAATTGCTCACAGCAAGGGAATGAGTAGCAGCAGCAAGGAATAACAGAAGCACTTCAAAGTGCTTATGCCTAGTTAACCTCCTCCAACAATGAATTTTTCGTCCTAGACTCAAAAAGACCCCAATCCACCCTGCTCAGTTATTGACCTGAACACATTGGACAGACATAAATAAAATATACATTCCTTCCTTCTTCTGAAGGAAAGATTATGGCCATCAATTGCTGATTTAGCCCTTCAATAAATTCCAGCTGCAGCTGATTCATGTTCCCATCAGTTCAAACACCTAACTGAGGCAGACAGCATGTAATGCTTTAATATTTTAATTCAATTAATTATTTTAATAGGCTAAAGGTTTCAAAGCTGCTCATATTTCAATACTAGTGTATTTTAAGAGAGGTATCCACTTAGTTTCTCCTTCCTTTTTGTTTTCATATATATATATATCTATAACCTCATATACACTTTTTTTTTTAAATGTCATTTATTGAGCTCGGCCTCCTGTGACCTTTTCACCGACCTCAACTGGAAAACCTTTCTCCCATTTTAATTAACCCAGGGTACTTTTCCAGCCTGAGTTATTGATCTACACCGTTTCACCCTGCAGCGCACTCTCAGATCCAGAAGGCCTGCAGGTGCATCACCAGCACACTTTTTCCACACAATTGTACATACACCCTGAAAAAACCAACAAAAACATGTATCAGCCTATTATCTACTACTGTGACAGCTTGAATGGATTCAATCCAATCAACCACAGCTGGGGATGGCTGTCCTTTGGTGGGTGCACCTCCTACCGTAATAAAGCATAGAGCTGGCAAAAAAGTAAGGCTTCAGGTGTGGACCTCTCACCTCTTTACAGAACCAAAGCAGCAGCTCCCTTTTCAGTCAGATTTTACACTGATGGCATCCCAAGGAGCTGCTCGAGCTGGAAATCAAGCCAACAGGTCAAGTGTGGCTTCAGATGTCCCCTGCCTGGCAGGGATGCTCAGGTAGGAACACTGGATGGTTGGTCTGGGGCTAAACCATGCCAAGGTATCCCCAGATAACGCTCTGGGAAGGGTTTCAAAAAGGGGCTAGATGGAATTAGAGGCTACAAAGCCCCACACCAACCTGAACCTGAAAGTTTCCCAAGAGGTACCACTCCGGTTGTGAGACCTAAAGAAAGCAGCCACGGCAAGCAGAAGCCAGCTATAGCCTGATGCTGATGGAGCAACAGAGGATGGAAATGGACTCCTGGGTGGGACAAGTCCTCATCCCCCACAGGCCTGGCTTTACTCACACCTGGCACCCTAGAGGCATTTCTAAGAACTTGACTCAGGTGCAAAACAGAGTCACCCTGAGAGAAGCTTACTTTTGACCAAGGCTGGGTGACACTTGGAGCAACCTGATCTGGTGGAAGGTATCCCTGTCCATAGCAGCGGGGCTGGAATGAGCTGCTCTTTAAGGTCCCTTCCAACCCAAACCATTCTGGGATTTCTGGGATTTCAGGGTCTGACGACCAGCAAGATGTCAAGTGCAAGCAGGCATCACACTGGATTACAGATGTTGGGTGTGGCTGGGAAAGGGAAGTTGATCCCTGTAAATGAAGGTATTGATTTGAACACTGGAGTTCATGGGAATTGGGATCACTGGCCACTCAGGCAGGATCCTCCCTGCAGGGCTGCGAAAGCCTCAGCTGCCAAAAGCTGACCTTGGTGATGTTCCCACGCTGAGGAACAGCCAGACTCTGCCAACAACAGATACTACAGCAGTACGGACAGCTTCCATTTGTGTCTGCACACGGATACAAGGCAGGCACAGGCTATTCCCCGCAGGAATGCTTCCAGCTGAGGATGGTGATAAAGTACAACTCATCCGCTGCTCAGTTCTGCTCACAACTCCAGCAACACCACCCAGCCACTGAGCAGTCAGGAAGAACACTGCTGCTGGAGCAGATTCCCCATCCAAAGAGGCTGGTACCCTCCACGGTGACCTGTGCCAGAAACACTCGCAGCAAGTGCAAGCCAAAAACCTAAATGCCCCAATTAAGGTCACCCATGCGTTGCCGAATGAGCTGCCCAGGCATCTCCCAGGGATGTGGCCTCCTCTTTTACGAAGTGCAAAGTGGAAAGCATTTAGCAGGTAGATTATATTATTTTTCCACTTCACTTGTACTTCTCCTGGAAACAAAGGGGTTCCTTATGTGCTCTCTGCCTTCAGCTGAGATTCACATTGTGCTGCAACATGGCTCCTTTGTAAAATCAGGGGTTGGGAACAGCTTGTTTTTTGGGCAAGCCCCCACGCTGGTTTGTAGCAGTAAGAGATACTGCAATTACAAGACTGTTTCAGCTGAAATACAGCGTTCCTCGGTGGATTGGTTCATTCAGGTCCAGGGAACACACGTAGGCAGAAAACCCTTATTTCCTGACCAAGTAGGCGTGTGACTTCTCTATCAGATGCTTACTTGTCAAAAGGTACATTTAGAGATTATCTGGGAGGGTGTTAACAACACGAGGTGATGAAAACAAGCACCGTGAGCGCTGGGCTGGGATGGGAGCCTGGCAGGTCCAGACTGTTCCATCTGAAAAACTGAACCTGGGCAGCCTGGTAGAAGTGTCTGTATGGCACATGGATCCCTGCAGAGTGAATTTAAAAGCAGGTATTACCAATCATGTGGTTTTCCTTCTTAAAAGTGATTCATAAGCCAAGGGAGATTGTTTTTGGGAGACAGCAGTGGGATGGGGCCAGGAGCTCCCTGCTGAGCATCTGGCCCTCTGGATTGACTCTGCAGAAAGGGGTGGCTTGCCCAGGACACAAGGGCTGTTGCAACTGTAATTTTTTCCAGATACCAACCACATGCTTTTCTTTGCAGATATAGGGGAAATGGCCTTGGTCACCATTCAGTGGTTCTCAAAATCCTGAAGTCCTTAATGCTGGAAGGACCAGGCAGCAAAATACGACAGCTGACCTGCAAGCATGAAATGCAAAGCTTGGCTTTGCAGCTGATCCCTCAGCTGCTCCTTAAAAGCCGTGTTGTTTTGCAAAGCCCAAAACCTCATACTTTCTCCTTACTGGATTAGAAACCGGGGGGAAAAGCACATTACTGAAGTTCCTAAGTACAACTGGATATCGCTAGCAATGAGTTCCCAACCCGGAGCCGTTATCGACACACAACAGCGCTCACACTGATCACACCACCATTTCTCCTCACGTTTATAAACTCCCTGTTCAATCAGCATATAAAATAGCCATCATCCCAGCATGCCAAGAGGAAGGGAAGGCACAGCTCCAAGGGACAGTTATGCATGGAGCACCCTATGCCAGCACTGCACATCACAAGCCACAGACCCATCGACCACCACGAAGCATTTCAAAGGCAGCAGATTCCATGTCTGTGATAGGGGATGCTATCTCCTAACTACCTCCTGATAGCATCCAGAGAGCAGCTTGGATGAAATGCATTACTTGCCCCAAGTACAGCAAAAACAAATGCTGTGATAAATCTTAAAAGCTGCCAGAGACCTTTTTATTGTTCCTCAGGCTCACAAGTTTCCACTACTTCATAAAGCAGCAGGGACAGGACACAGCCGCCTTCCATGTGAGGGGAAGACATAAAGCCCAGGCAACAACCATGAGCAAAGGCCTGCACCCAATCCTGAGTCTGCGGGGCTGGGGACACTGCACAGCCACTCACCTCCCCAAATCCCAAAAAAACTTGTAAGCTGCTGGAATCTGAGCACAGGGACCCAGGGAAGGTTACCTGCTCTGGTTTCACGGGCTAAAAACGGGCTGCTGCACATCACAGGCAGGACGCAGGGCTGGATGGAGGTTGCTCTAATTTCTTCTGCATCACTAAGTCAGAAGTGAAAAGGCTGAGAAGCCCCATCGGGAGCAGTAAATGGAATTTCCTCAAAGCCTGGGGAAGACAAGTGCTGAGGAATGTCTGGGGCAGCATCTCCTCTGAACCCATCCCTCCACCAGCAAGGATGCAGGCTGGGAGCAGGCTGTGGGATCAGGGAGAGGCAGCATCTTGTGCTCCAGGGGCAAGCAAAGCCCCACCAGACTCAGCAGCTCCTCTGAGCATCTAAGCTGTCTGAGGAGTCACCGGAGCATCACTCTCACTCTGCAGGGATGGAGATGCCACTGTGACCCACCCCACTGTGAAGAGAGCCAGCAAGGGGTCCTGGGTCATGCTGGGGCTCCTCCTACCCTCTCCAAACCAAGCCATCCCAGCCCCCTGCCTGGTGCACGTCCTGCCGGGACGATGCACACCACCACACACAGAGCGTTTCATTACAAACCTCGGAGTGACAAGGAGTGTTAAGCAGAGATAAAGGACATCAGTCATTTACCCATCTGGTGGAAAGTCTAGTTGCTGGCGGAAAATAGGGAGGATTGTTATGGCAAGATCTACCATATGGCACCATTATGTGGAGCTTTGCAAGTGCTTTCTCTGAGCGTGCAAGCAAGATTTCAGCCTTTGAAGAAATGCTGTATTGTTAGCCTGGATACGCAGGAGCCTCTTGAAAGAAGCTGTGGCAGATGGCACAGCTTTGTTCTCTTGGTTCGCAGGCAGTTCGTGCAACCCCAGATTTCCTCCTCGCTGGGGCACAGCGATCAGCGATCC
Source organism: Struthidea cinerea (assembly GCA_013397865.1). Lineage (NCBI taxonomy): Eukaryota > Metazoa > Chordata > Aves > Passeriformes > Corcoracidae > Struthidea > Struthidea cinerea. The sequence goes on from VZTI01000233.1 coordinate 222,354, forward strand.
TCCTGATGTGTCCTACGGGAGGACTGGTGGCTCCTGAAACTCCTTAAATCCGATGGATGCTGCCTGGCAGGTACCACACCTCTGCACGAGCCTCAGGAAGCAAACGCCGCCGACCCACGCTGGCCGGACATAGCCGTGCTGGTGCATGGAAAGCTGCACAAAATCATAGAGCATTGTCCCAGCCAAAGGAGCTGCAAATCAGTAAATCTTGCTGAAATACTCTGCTTTTGTTTGTGCCTCTCTGCCAGCACCTGCTCCTCCCTGGGTGGCTGAGCCTGGCCGGAGCCCCGGCAGGACAGCAGACAAAGAAAAGCCTTTCAGACAGGGCTGGTGCCCGCTTGAGCGACATGCCAACAATGCTCCAACAAAACCCATTCAGACCAGGCTGGGGGAGAGGGAGAGAAAGGGAAAAGGCTCCTCTGGGAGGAAGCGGTGATCAGTCATTGACCACAGCAACAACATCTGCATCTGCCCTGAGCCAGGGAAAAGCCCCTGCCTGCTGCATGTGGCTGGCTGGGACAGGGAGCATCATCCCTGCAGTCTGGGATGAAGATCAGGCATTTCTTGTTGCTGAAATTTGTGCCCAGGCAAGGAAAAAAAAATAAAATCCCATTTCCCTGTTTTTTCTAATACAACTAAATGAAAAACAGAATAAACCCCTAACTATTTATCTGTTCTATTTACCTGTCCTAACTAAAATCCAAAGTGTCCATCTAACACAAAACAGACCAAAAACCAGACACCGGGAGAGCAGCCCAAGCCTTTAGCTGACCTCAGAGTCACAGCTGCTCCACGTCCCTCTGCAGCTCAGGCCCTCATTCTCTGCTGCTGGCACAGGACAGTCACCAATTTCTCACGCTACAGATGTTTCCTGCCTCAGATCAACAGGCACACTCAAAAACACACGAAGCTCAGGGAATATTTTGCAGGATGGCTCCAAAGACAAAGGGACTTCGCCCTTCGATGCAAGCAGCAGGCTGGGATCTGTGGAGCACAAATCCCACTCTGTTGTTTGTGTCCGTGGGAGGATTGTCTATCCCGGTGAGCAAACCTACTGCTGCAATGTCCCCAAAGATACCCCCCATCCCAGGCCTGAAATCCTCCATCCCTCCCACTCTGAGACCCCAGTGGGAACAAGCGGGGCAGAAAAGTCACGATTAAGCTGCGAGAGAAGAGCTGGCAAAGGACCAACTCCAGCTGGCAAAGCCTCCAGATCCCCTCCAACCCCTTTAACTCCCCTCAACCCAATGGGCTGAGACAGCCAAGCACTTTGGAGGGAGCCTCAGTCCCACAGAGCAGGCACAAGCCATCCCACCCCGCATGGCCGAGCACGACGGCATCGGGCTCCCGCAGGCGTAAAGACCAGCCCAGCACCTCTGAGTGCTTTCTCTGTCTCTCTTCCAAATGTTACACAGTGGGTTTGTACAGGAACAGTGGGATGCTTTCCAAACCATTTAACTAATGCTGAAATTTAATACCCAACACCAACAGGTTACCAAGAGCAAGAAGGAGCCATTGTAAGGAAGGGGAGAATTTGCAACTTCACTCCCCTGAATGGGAATCTGCCTTCTTGTGCCCACAGGGCAGAGCTTGGCTTCCCCTTCCCTCCCAACCAGTGCTGGGTTGAGATCTGACTGATGAGTTTTTTGGGGAGCCAGGGGGTTGCAGCTTCTTGCAAAGGAGCACGGTGGGCACCCCTGTCCCCCTCCCTGCATGACTTCAGTCCCCAGGGAGCCAGCGTGGCTCCTGCTGCCAGCATGCCCTGGAGCAGCAGCTGCCTCCGGGCCTTTTTCTCACCCTTGGCTGGGGAAAAATAACTAAAAATCTCCACAGCATGTAGAAGGACTGGAGAGCAGGAGGGCCACACCAGGGTGTGCCCCAGGCTGGACCAGCTCCAGAAGTTCCCCGGGGCACTGCCACTGCACGAAGCATCTGGATGAGTTTGGAGGAAATGTTTTGAAAATCCTGGGCTGAGGTGAGGCGCACAGGCTTGGTGGGGCTCCAGTACCTGAGCCTCCAGAGATGCCTCCTTCAGCCCAACAAGCCTTTGGCTGGGGCATGGGGAAAGTGATCCATGAGAAAGAATTTCCCTACGAAAACCTGATTTGGCCAAGTTATCAGTGGAGAACAAACTGGGGCAGAGGCAGCCGCTTCACCTGAACAAACCCAGCGTGACCCATGGCATTTTGCAGGACTGCTGCAAGAAGAGTCCTGCTGCACAGACACTTCATCCCCACCGTGCTGTGTTGGTGTCCTGGACTGCCACGTTCTGCCCATGAAGAAGGCTGTCTGGGCAAAACCAACTTTTTTAATACAACCTGGAGCTTTCCACGACCAAGAGGCCTGGCTCAACAGGTCCATGCTGCCTGGCATCTAATGGGATGTGCTTGAGGTGTGACTGACCAGTGCCACAATTCACAGCTCTCCCTATGCATCCCAGCACCGTAGGAAAACTGCTCATCATTTCACTGCTGAATGATCTTAAAGTAAAACACCATCCAAAATACCACACCAAAATCTTCTTGCTTAGAGGAAATTAAAGCTTTTTTGGCCGTCAATCTTTTTCTTAATCCATGTTTTTCCAAGTTTTGGAACCAAAGGATAAAGAAACAGTATCCTGACTTTCCAAATCTCAGTGCAGCCCACACCTGATGCTTTCTGTGAAGCGGAGTGCCCAGCAAGTAAAGTCACTTTGCGCTTACGGGGGACATCCTGCTTTACCAGCTTGGACCCAACCCCCTGCTGAGAGAAATTAAGAGTTTCTGATGAGAGAGACCACCCCAAACTGGCAGGACTTCGGGGAGGAGCAGAGCTCAGGGTTCAGCAACAGCAACCTCCATTCACGCCAAAGTATGCCTGAAAACTCAAAACCAAGGCTGGAGAGACTGCAAAGAGGGCCTTGGGGGAGAAAGAGGGAGAAACCTCTGAACTAAAACTGAAATGAAGAAGTATCCTACTTACCACCAGCTCGGTGAACATGGCATCCAGCTCCTCCACTGGCGGCATGGGCAGCGAGGGCTCCATGGTCTGCAGGGCGAAGCTGCTGTCATTGCGCAGCCGGTACGTGATCTCGGGGTGGTCACTGCTGCGGAAGCAGCAGAAGATGAAGGAGATCCCCCGGCCGCTCCTCTTCCTCGGGGCCATGGCCACAGTCCTCTGCGTCCCTCCCTCCTGGGCACTAGATCCTGCGGGGAAGAGAAGAGCGGAGGCTCGAGCAGCCGCCCCGCAGCGCTGCGCTCCCGTCCCGCGGTGGGAGGAGGAATCGAGCCACCCACGCGCTCGGCACGGAGGGGAAGAGCAGAGACGGTTTCCATGCCAAATATTTCTGCTCAGATTTGACGTTTACAGTCCTGGCAACCTTGACGACCACGCAAATCAAAAAGATGCATTTGCTTTGCCTCGTGCCAGAGCTGGCAGCGGCAGGGGTCACGCCACTGTCCCCGTGGGATGAGCAGTCCTGGGCCCCACCACTGTTGCCAATCCCAGCAAATCTGCACCAACCTCCCCATGCCATGGCAGCCAGGCCAGCCCCCCTCATACCCACACCTCATATCCCCTCATGGCAGGGATATGGAAAATTCAGGAGACTGCTGCCAGAACAGCTGGATGTGCTTGGGGCCACCAGGTCTGCACCATGGGTGACTCAATCCTTGAAGACCTCATGTGTCTCAGGACACCCCGAGCTACAGACAGCAGCAGAGCTGAAAAAATATCCTGCACGCTTCCCCCAACTCTTAAACGTGTCCCTAAACATCCACCAGCAACCCCCGGCAGGGCGGCTCTTTTTCATGGAAAGTTTTGCTTGGCTTTAATTAGATAAACCTTACTTGTAGCTCCAGTAAATATTTACAAGACGCGATTTCAGCTGATAAAAATCACACGGTGCCGGTAGCTCAGATTTTCCTACGCAGTGCTGACGTTGGGCATGGCTCGCACCGGCAGCTGCTTGGGTTTTGTTGATTTCTGAAACTCTTGGTTGGGAGCAAAGCTCAGGGCAGGAACCATGTGCCCTGCCTCACTAATGACAGCAAGGACCAGGCAAATGCTGCCCCAAAATTGGGACTCTCAAGTCAGTGACATAAGAGGAGGATCACCTACCAGGAATGAGGAGTGTGGAGAAACTAATGAGAAAAATCAACCAGCAAAGCAGGGAATTTTTGAAAGCCTAAACATTTGTCTCACAAAGTTACACACCCACATATTTTATCTCCGTGAAACAAGACACTGAGATGTTAAGAGACGGCACAAACAGCCAAGGTTGAAATATGGATGACTCAGATTTATTAACAACGCTATGAAGAGACTCGGGGAAAAAAGGTCAGCATTTGGAGAGGAGTGTCTGATCTCCCCAGAGCCTGCCATTCCCTCTAACTATGGATTTATACAGAAGAATAAACAGCTGCTGTGCCCTGTGGAGAGCCAGGGCTGGGGTCAGACCTGAGGTCAGACCCTGCACCACCACAGCATGGCAAACACTGCCCTCTGAAAACAGGGACCTTGCAGAAAATTCAGGCTCTACCTGAATTTTGAATGTTCTTTAACAGAGGACCTGACCCTTGAAATGATCTCGACTGCATGTTTTTAGCACATGGTGTAATCATCTGCTGAACCACGAACGATGGGAAACAGCTCTTGGATCTTCACGCAGGATAATCCCAGGCTGTGCAACTGCTCTGTGCCCGGCCTGGAGAGTCCCCCCTTCCTGAAGGGCCCCAAATCTCATTTCACATTTTTACATCTTGGATGTAGAAATATGCACCGCTGGAGGAATTTCAGCTGCCATGAAAGCTCTCTCATCACGGCTCCTCGGCAGCCAGCACCGCAGCAAATCCATTAGCAGCCTGCTGGCATCCCCTCGGTGTCAGCAGGGTTTGGGGACCTGCTGCGGAGTTTCTCTCCTACAGAAGGGAGGGAAACAAAAAGCCAAAGGCACAAAGATCTCTGTCCACTCCAACATGGAAGAAAACACTGCAGGTTTGGGTTTTAAAGAGCCACAAGGAGCAGGGTGCAAAGGGAGACGCTGGTGGCTGCCCAGCGCTTTGTGCCTGGCACAGGAGCTCTTCCCAACCCACCTGTCCTCAGCCGTGCAAAGTTTGGTCACCTGGTTCATTCCAAGTCCATGGTTACAGCCACACCATTCCCAGAACAGGGCCCAGTCCTGCTCCTGCAGCTGGTCTGGAGCAAACAGACCCATTCTCCTCTTCCACAAGGCGTTTTCCATCCCCTTTTCAACACCACGTCAACCTCGTCCTTGAAACCTGCTGCTACATACAAGCTCTGACTCGGGCTTACAAAAACGTGTGGAAAGCTTTTATCAGAACAACACCTGCTCTTCAGAGATACGCACTCCTGACAATGTTTTATGAGGAGTCTGAATGACAGACCAAAAGGGAAGGTTTTATTTTGGGGTTTAAAGCAGACAGCCATGTAGCAACCAAGACAAGGTACTTCTGAGCGGCTTCCAGCTCTGGAGCTATTGAGGTTCCTCATTTTCATCTATAAACAACTTAAAAAACCAAACCACCCTATAATGTGTAGCCTGAGTGGGCTGTAGGTTATTAGCAAGGCTAAAAAAAGGTTAGGGAGAGAATATGTTAGCTACCAGGCAAACAGCATTAAACCTTCAGAAGGCTGATGAATATTCATTGACATGATGGATCAAAATCAAAACACAGCTCCCCGGCAAGTCGTCGGGAGCTGCAGACAGCGCAGCTTGCATCGTCAGAACAAAGTCCAGCTACACAGCCTCCTCCTCCCCTGCAAATCCTGCAGAAATTGGTTATTCAAGAAGAAAAAGCAGCAGCCCCTGGCAATCTGGAGGCTTGTGTTAAGGAGAACAGAAGGGACAAGTTCTATGCTGCATCATATGTTAAGTGTCCTGCTCCCACCTCCTGCTTGTACCTTTGACCGCCAATTAAATCAATAAATTTAAGTCAGATTGTGATCTAATGGTGCCTTCTGGCCTCTACTATTGAGCAGGCCAGAATAAATTAAGCTTAATTGCCCCTGTATGTACAGAGCCAGGGAAGATAGGTTGGGAAGGGTCACTGAGGGAACTTGTAGCCAAGCCCAAATCTCAAGGCAGGACTGATGGGGCTGAATCACTCCCAAACAACTCTGTTTTAACAGAAGCAGGGGTGGAAACGTGTGTGTGATGGGCTCAAACTGGAAACCCAGACTGAAGAGAAGGAGGAGAAGGAGCTTAGCCCACGTGTGCGACCAGGATGGACGAGGCCACGGGCTCAGTGATACACAGACATACAAGTTTAGCTCTCCCCAGCCCTAAAAAGAAAAGCATCAAGCCTACATCGCCCTGAGCAGTGTTTAAATGAAATCAGTCATTAAGGAGAAAATTGGACCCTGGTGTTGCTTCCGCCTTTGCTTTAAGGAAAGGAGAGCAGCAATTACCACTTGCATATTCAACAGCTTCCTCAGCAAGCTAAATTAAACTGCGTGGAGCTACGAGCTGCCAAAGCCTGTCTGTGACCGATGCCCCAACCAGCTGGTTTGGAGCCAGCACCGGTATTGCAGCACTGCGGTCTGCAGCCTAAAAATACCCAACAAGGGCACAAACACATGCAAAGGAGCGCGCACGCTCCCCTTCACACCCGCCTCCTCCAACCCACCCAGGAGCCAGGAGCTAAATCCTCAAATATGAATATTAGCTTGTTGTTTTCCTGGCTCCGCTCCCAAAGTGAGGATGCAAGATCCTGAGTGAGCTCTTCCTCTGAATGTGGAGCTTTATTCCAGCGCGTTGCACGTGCAGGGAGTGTTTCTGATGCAAGTGTAGCAGCGCTCACTGACCGTCTCTGCCACGTCCTGACCAATTTCAGCATCTTGGGCCATGTCAAGCTTTGCCTGCCCTTCCTCTGCAAGAGCTTCAGCACAGCCCGGCATGCTCCCAAGCAATGGAAATATTCCAGCTCTCATCCATCACTGCAAAGTGACCTCCTTGGCTGGTGATGGTGGGGAGGCGCTCAGCCTCAGCCACGACTTCAGGAAGACACCATCGCTGTCACCAAGTGTCAGAGCCAGGACCCCTTTTTACAGCACTTAGCAGGAATTGGGCATTCCACACACTGCACCCCATACTTGTCCCACCCCACCACAGAGCAATGCTCATTCTCCCTTGGGGCTTCTCGCCATGAGTGCAACACCCAGCACAGGGCACAGTGCAAGACACCTTGCATCATTTTTTAAAATTAACAATTCTAGATGACTTTTCCTCCCACTGTAAGTCACATCCCAACCTCCACAGCAATAAAAACTGGATGCTCCCATAGCATTTTTCAGATCAGTTGTACACTTGTGGCGTCCCCCAAGAAGCATCAAAGCCTTTCCCAGGCACATTTTGATTTTTCACTTTACAGAGCCAAGACAGTCAGCAGCCTCCCTGGTTCCACTCACTAACCTGACCTCTTCTTGGGTTTGGTCCTGATTGTGAGCCCTTCAAAGTGTGTTCATGGTGCTCTGCCCATCTAGGAGGCAGGAGCACATCCCTCTCAAGAGGGAGAAGTGCTGCTCCATTTCATATTTGCACCAAAGCTGGTGCAAGGAAACACTTTTTACTGAGAGGGGTCTAAGAATTTTCCAGTTTTAAAAATACAAGGTTTGACACTGAGCCCTTGAATGATGAAATGCTCAGAAATAGGATGGCCTTCCCCTGAGCAGGAATTCCCTCCAACACAGAAGCTTAAAGGATCTGAGCCCATCACCAGCACCTCCACAGTGCCGAGCATGGTGCTGGTATCCCAGCTGCTGCTGTTTAAAGGAGAATGATTTTTTGGCCACAAACTCCCATGCTGATTTCCAAAGCCCCCCTTCTCCAGTGTAAAGCTGTTTTCAGGCACAGGCTGTACAGGGGAGCAATGCTTGTGTTTGGTGGAAATCGGTGCACATCGTCAAGAGTGGGCAAAAAGCCCAAAACATTCAGCTAAAAGGCTTTCAACTATTGATTGCCTTTTCTTCATCCATCTACACTCAAAACAGCAGCCCAAAAGGGGATGGGAACAGGACCCTTTCCATAATGCAGCTGCCAGGAGGAGCCTGACTCATCACCAGCGCATCACAAGAGCCGTGATTCTCAGCGTAAGCAAATCTCAAAGACTTGGGTTTCATGGATTTATAAATACACCCGCCAAATCCTGAATCACCCCCGATCCTCCTTCCTCTTCCCAGAAATCCTGTTAAACTCTGTGAACCCAACAAAGGGTGTTTTGTGTCTCCACACCTTGCTTGGGCTACCTGAGGGCCACCAGCACACTGCCCCTGATGCCATGAGGAGCTGGCTGCAGCCACAAGCTCTCTGCTCACTCCAGCAAAGCCCCATCTGCCAGCATCATCAAAAACCCAGTGCCTGCCTAAACTGTGTCACCTCCTCTTTCTATTCTTTCCTTTTATTGTGGCATTTGTCACATCCTGAAGCGTACAGCTGGGCCTGCTGTCTCGAAAGAAAACATTTTGCTCTGCTCAAGGGCAGATGAGCTTCAGGGGCTTGATGGCCACACCCAGGGTGCATCAAGAAAATTACACCAGTTTATTCACAGAGCCAGTGAGGGAAAGACATAGTTTCACGAATTTGTAACACGCCAGAAAAGCCCTCCTTTTTCCACCTTAAACTTACACCTATCAAAAGCAGAAAAAGTGTTGGGAGAGACTTTTTGTATGAGTCTGCATGGGGCTCCCACCTGGAGGTGTTGATGCTATTCAGGGAAAAGAGCAGCAACTTCCAGCGTGCTGTGAGAGTACCACGGCCTGCCTTGCCTGTCACCTCCCCAGCACACGAGCGAGGTCCCTGCCAAGGGAAGCACACACGCTGCTGACTCTGTAATCCAGTTTTCGGGGGGAAGAGCGTGGTGCACAGCAGGGTGAGACGGGATCTGTCTTAGCGCTCTCCAGCTGACATCAATCCTCGGAGCAGCGCCGCTCGCTTTGGCAAGCCAGCAAAAATCGGGAGCAGGGGATGGCTGATGATGGCATGCTGCAGGACGTCCATCCCAGGGCATGGAGACGAGCTTGGATCCAAGGAGAAGGCCGAGGGCTTGCAGCATCTATCAGGAGCTGGTCCAGGAAACCCCACACAGCCCTTGATCCCCTGTGGTGCACGGCTCAGTGCACATATTAATCTAACCAGAGAAGATGCTGCTGCAGCAAAACTTTGTTTTGTTTCTGAGGATTAAAAACCAAACCTTGCTGAAGTTTCCCAGCCATCTCGATGGTGAGCAGCACAGTAACACTGGAAGTCATGAGCTCTCTGCTAAAAGGATAAATCTGATCGGTGACAAGCTGAGCACCGGTGCCAGATCCGCCAAACCACTACGGACCACTTCTTACAGGAACTCCAGCAGATCAATTCAGGCAAATACCATTTATTTCAGGAACAAGGACAACAACATGGAGCCACAGACAAGACCCACTTTGCAAACCTATATAAATATATATATATTTCTTCATATTCACTAGGGTGCTGAATGACCCAATTTTACAGACACACACATCCCGTTTTCCCAGAAGCCAGGCGGATTCGTGGTCCTTTTTTCGCAGAATCAAACCATAAAAGTGGGGTGGGTTGGCAGTAGTGGGAGGAAGAAACAGTTTTCAAGTCACATATTGCTCCCTTAAATGTACTGCATGATTTGCATCCTGAAAGCCAGGCACAACACTTGTCCAAGCCCAAGAGACTTTCCAGGAAGGCAGAGGGAGGCAGAGGCGGTGGGGGGGTTGGGGGGGCTCTCCAGGAAGGATGCTGGGGCATTCCCCTGACCTCCCTGTGTCCCAGCCCTGTTTTAAAAGGCAGCACAGAAAAAACCCAGCAGAAAGGAAAGGCAGCGCGAGGGGCCGCCCGCCCCGGTGCTCCCCTCACCCCGCTCTTGTTTTGGGGCGGCAGCTGTCGGTGCTGCATTGTGATGGGGCTCAAAGGGGCAGAGACGGCCCTTTCAGAGCCGAGGGTACGTGCAGGGAGGGATTAGCACCGACCCGGGGCTCTCCTGAAAGCCCGAAGCCTTGCAGGGAAGAGCCTCCCAGAATTTGTCCTTTGCCATTTGAACCTGGTCTCTCAGCCAGCCTTTGAGGGTGTCTGGGCCGAGTGATGCCAAGCCTTATCCAGGCAGCCATCAAGGGCAAAACCAGCTAAGAGAGGGGGATGCAAGACCCGCTGGGCAGCTCAGGGGGCTCCTACAGCCTCGCTGAGCATCCCGGGGGGAGCATCCTCTTCCATCCTGGCTGCATCCCTACCACCCGGCACAAGCATGAGCACCAATCCAGCCCCACGCCATTTCCATCGCTGGTTTTGGCCCCAGCTGGGGGAAAACTGCTCATTCAAAGCACAACACACCTCCAGAAGGTGCTAATACCAGCTGGAAAGCCCAGCCCAGATATCACAAGTTCTGACTACTCCCTTTGACGATGCAAATGCTGTTAATACAAACTCGGCAGCCTGGCAAGCGGGGAGAGAGGAGCTGTATTTCCCACTGGAGGAGGATATTTGTTTGCCAATTAGCCTTTTCCTGGAGAACAATAGTTCAATCAACAACCTTCCTTTATTTTAATTCCTCCCCTTTTTTCATCCCCGCTCCTCCAATGAATATTTGGGCTGTGACTCTGATTTATCGCATGCAAACCCTCACTGCTGCGCTTTCCATTTCACTGCTCCCCATTTCAGCGGTAATATCCGGGCTGGGACGCCCTGAAGGCAAGCAGATTTTTTTTTCCTCTTTTAAAGCCTCTTAATTTGGCTTCACAAAGTGGAGTTTCCAAGTTGCTCAGCAGCAGATGCTTCCAGTCCATCGGCACAGCAGCATCTGCAATGGAGCCTCCACCACCACAAGGCAACAAGGAGCTACTGGCTGAGTCCCAGAGAGCTTTTTTTTGGGTGGTCTTTGGAGATTTTTAGCACTACCCATGCTTAAGATGAGGCTACTGGAACCCCAGGTGTTCAGGCATTTTGTGGTGTGTAGCAAGCTGGTTTCTTTCTCTCTCAAAATGGAAACTGGAGGGAGGCTGCTGTAAATAGGAGTCCTTCCCAGCAGGGACCCTGGCGGCTAAATATCATTAAACTTCAAGATATCATTAAACTTCTAGTACAGAAGGTGCCCAGAGCAAACAAAACATACTTGTCAGATCTCGCAGCTGGCCTACCCATCTGCAATGCTGATTTCCTGTTAAAGGTTTTTAAATTCTGATGTTAATCCAGAGTGATTTTTTTTTCCCCCTAAAGTACAAACCTGGGGTTGAGAACTCCTTGATAAATACATCTAATGGCAGAAAAGGCCCGCTGGCCACTTTTCCTTCCAGCATGACACTAATACCTCCCCGTGCTCCAGCAGATGAACACCGAAAAACAATGTATGTGAGCTCACATCAGGCACAGTGTGATCCCAACAGCTCCAACATTATGCCTGCTCCCACCCAGCCTGGGAAAAACCAGCAACTTTTATCACATTTCACTGAAAGGCTGTTTGCATTTAAACAAAAGAAAAAAAATCAGGCGAGCACAGCAAGTGAGATTAATGGGAAGGCTTGATCATATTTTTTTTTTTTTTATGTGGCTACAACACAATTTAGCTCACGGCAGAAGCCCTGCTTTGACCAGGACGGCTCTGCACCATCCCGAGCCACAGGGCAGCAGGACTCGATTTTCCAGGACAGCTGCTCAAATCCACCACCTGCATTTCAGAGGACCTGTCTTAATGCGGGCACGTGGTTTTAATTGCCTAATTATCCGGCCTCTCACCGAGGGGAGGGAGCCTTCGACACATTGCTGCCAGGGATGGACCAAAGGAAGGTCCCCCCTCCCCAGCTGGAGGTCCAGAGGGGAATGTCAGTCCAGTGGAGGTCCCGAGGGGATGCATTTAAAAATCAATGGAGGCTATTTTAGTGCTTAATCCAGGAAAGTATCAGCATCAGCAGCGTCAATACAAACCGAATTTAAACACACCGAGTACATGCACAGGCTTGTTAGTTTTTCCTCTCTGCATTGATTTAACCAAATCTGGTTTTCCCCAGAGAGCTTGGAGTCCAAACAAGGCATCCACAGCATCTGTAGTGCTTCAGGTACCCTGCCTGCCTTCATCTCTATATACTGCTCAAAAAAATGAGCCTCTCCACCCCACCTGAGCAAACATTTCAGTGAGGAAACCCCCTGGAAGGGCAGTATCACAGCAACAGTGGTCACATCCCTGCCAGGGCTACATAGGGAAGTGGATTTCTCCGCAGGATTTCACACTACGCCCAGCACAAGCTTCCCACCCCTGTAGATATTTATACAATCATCTCCCTTTCCATTAAAAAAAAAAAAAGCCTACCAATTGCAAATAACCGCTTTGAAAAAGTGACCCGAGGGGATCCTGAGAGGCTCACACACTCTGAGAGAACATAGCTATGTTTTTTTTTTTTTTTTTAAGTTAAATGTCATCTGCAGCAGGAGGGCAGGCTGGGTGTTGATGGTGTTGATCTGTCTGGGATTCACCACACCTCGGACATGTCCAGGAGCACAGATGCGCCTTCCCCGAGGCCACTGCAGGCTCGGCGTGGGCTCGGAGAGCCGCAGTGTCACCCACTCCTGCTGGGCTGCAGCACCAAACCCCGGCGCCCACCCGCTGCTCCCTGCAGAGATGCTCCCCCAGCACCACTCCACTCGCCTTCCTCAAACCAGTCCTGCCCCTTTCCCAGCTGCTTTTGGCTGGACTCCATAATTTCCTTTGGGTTTCTGCTGGGAACAGTGTTGCTAATGCAGAGCTGAGTTAGTTATTGCTCTGCGGAGCTTGCACGCAGTCAAGGTCTGTTCTGCTCCTCACTCCACCAGCGGAGAAGCTGGGGCTGCACAGGGAGCTGGGAGGGGGCACAGCCAGGACAACTGACCCCAACTGACCCAAGGGGTATTCCAGAGCACCTGGAGTCATGCTCAGCATGTCAGTCTGGGGGACACCTTTGGAGTGATGGCATTTTTACTCCTCCCCATCACCACCAGTTTGGTTTACCCACAATCCAAACCGATGGGGAACTTCACACTGAGAGGCGAGTCCTGGGGGTGGCTGGGTCTTGCAGGAGGTCTTCATATCTGCCACCTGGGCAAGGCTTGAGGTGCACTGGTGGTCAGTGGCTTGCGGCATTCCTTCAAAGCTCCCCTCCTTGCATGGCTTCAGGGCGGTGCATCTGACTGACACCAGGTCCGCCCAGCTCTCAGGTGAGAAAACACATCGCAACACCCAGAAACCCACTCCCACTCCTTCAGCAGCTTTTGAAACACCTCTATCAGCAGAAGTGGCAACGGAGTTGGCTGACAGAGGCCACTCAGGGGTGCATCTTTGCATTCCCCAGATTGTCAGGTCTTCCAATACAGCCCAGACAACACCGTGGATAACGAAGTGGGACCCAGCAGCTCTAACCAAGCTTGAAACCCCATGACCTCCATCTCAAACCGTTTCCTAGAACAGAAAGCCTGCAGGTTTGCTGCCCTGACAATGCCCTAAACCTTGAAAAACATTCCCCCCCCCGTGTCTAACCTCTGCATCTCTTTACCCCAAATTAATACTGCAGTCTGGATGGCCTAAACACATGGTAATGACATAACTCAAAGAGAGACTGACCCTCGATCATCCACGATCTTATGACTGTCCACAGGGGCAGGAAATTAAATGGCTTTTGAGTAACAAATATTTGCAGCATTTTCCAGCACAAGACCTGTAACATTGGAGCGAAAGCTTGAAGAAGCTGCAGATTGGATTTAGATACCTGAAAATTCCAGATTCACTCCCCTACTGCCAGAGTTGTCACAGGAAGAGAAAGCGCCCTGAAATAATTGCCTGTGTCCGGGCAAAAACTTTCAAAACCCCATTAATGCAGATTTTTAGAGCTGGCAAGAGCTACCTATCCCCATTGACTGCAACATGAGCCCTGAGAGCAGGCAGGGAGGAGAAAAAGCATCTTCCAGGCAATCACAGGCATTTTTTTCCCAGCTGAGTGCCTACTGAGAAGAGCAACCCATGCATCAACAGGAGCACTTGACGCATGCCAGCGCTTTCTAAATTCACTTTCAGTAGATTTACCAACACATTCTGTGGAAAAGGAATTCATGCTATGCAAATCCAGCCTCAGACTGCTCCCTGCCTAATCTAGCTTTAGATTCAAATGCTTATTACCATGGCGTCTAATCGGGTCATGTGTAAGAGACAGGTTTAGTTTGGGCTCCCAGGACTTCAGCTGTGTTCTTACTAAGGCACTGAACGGAGAAAGAAAAAAAGAAACAAAGAGGGGAAAAAACCCCAACACTGCTAAGAATTCAGGTTGTGGTGGAAACCAGGCCTGGAAAGAAGCATTGACACCTACGAGTAAAAGCCAGGCTGATATGCAAACATTTGGCAGCTCACCAAGAACACACTGAATGTCAAGTCCTGTTTGCACCCCATCATATATCCCTGCAGGGAAGTTGGTGGCTGGTCTTTCACGGTCTCTCCCTTCCCTGTCTCTCCCTTCCCTCCTGAGACAAGGTGATGAAAGGATCTCACACCCACGTAGGACCCATCTACCAGCAGCACCAAGCCCAGCTGGCCACACCATAACCTCCAGATTACCTTATAGATGCTCTGAGCATCCACACCAGCACCTCCAGAGCCTGGGTAACATGTGCCAGCCAGGAGCTGTTGCTGGTTTAGGGAGGAACAGGGTACATTACTGCATTAGGGTCAGCAGCAAGACGCAAGGAGCATGGGAATGTCATTCCCAGAGGCAATCACCTCCCTGTTTGCTGGCACCAGCCACACAGCTCTGGCCAACGTAACCTCTGTCCTAATCTGCACCAGGCAAAATGATTCATTTAACTTCTGAGTTTGTGAAATACATTTGTTCTGCTCAAACCAACCCTGGTACCTCCAGGACACAACTCAGATGCCAACCTCTTAACTCCAACACGCAGCTCAGTTTCTGGGCACCAGAAATAACCCAGGGGCAGGGACACAGGATTCCCCCACTCAGGATTCTCCTCTCCATCTGCTGCTCACCTGCCAAACTGTGCTTTCCTGCGATAGAGCATGGTGAGGTTTCCAACACCACTGTCCAGCTCCCACCTTCAGGATGCTGAACCCAGCAGCTGGGCCTCCCCCACTTCCACAATGCCATGGACTGGCAACCAGCTCCAGCAAAAGGTCAGGACGTCCAAATGTTGCTACCAGCTTCTGAAGACCCTACAAGACGGTGCTGACCCTGTTATGCTACCAAAACTACATTTGGTGGGGTGAGCAGCACTAGGAGTACCAAGAGGAACGAAAAGATTTCCTTCTGTGAATCTCAGCAACATAAGCCACTTTTATAGTGAGGCTGCAGGGTGAACTTGCATTTATTAAACATCAGAGAATTCACCGAGGCAAACATCCCCCGGCAACACCTACATGTCTGTGCAGAGACCTGCAGCGTGGGCTCTCTGGTGTCTCATAACGTGGCAAATCCAACTAAAGCACTCTTTATGGCTTGGATGTTCATAACGTTTATGTGTATTCCCTGGTGTCTAGTGCAGGCTGAGGTTTCATTGCATCCCTTAATAAAAAACCTCCGCAACACCCTTCTAACTTGATGCCTGTTTTGACAAAAATTGCAGCAGCTCGACAGATTTGAGATGAAAAACCAATCTGAAAGAAAGGACAAAACCAGGCAATGGACTTAATGAATTGTCAGTGACAGGAGGAGGAGCAGACAGACAGATGGAGTTTGAAGCTTCCTTTCATTAGGAAACTAAACTCCAATCATGGGTTAACTTTCATCAGTGCACGTTATTACTGAGGAGACTGAGGCAGCTGATATTCTGCCACTCAGGCACATGTGCTCTATGCTTCATCATTTACTGAATTAATAATCAAATGCTTTGAAAGGAGAAGGGAAAAAAAACCCAGAGAAACCGGAGGCTGCAGCTCACAGTGTTCTCATCAGCCTGTTCAAAGACCAAGCCAGATTTACCAGTGCCTGCATCGCTGCCTGGCCCTGCTGGTGTCTGGCCAGGCTCTCCCTCCAGCACCTTCCCAGCTCACAGCTGCACCTGGAGCTGGTCTGGGGGACTTTTCTCCTTGCTCCTGTAGCCAAAACAACCAGCAGGGATGGTTAAACCAGATGGAAAGACCCCTGTTTCCATGCAGCCCAGCCTGTGGCACAGAAGGAAGAAACTTTGCAAGACTCCCTGCCTGAGGATACGGATGGAGAAGCTTATGGAGCAGCCCCTCCCAGCACCAAAGGAGCCATGCAAATAGTATTTACCAGGTCACAGGTACTAAATACCCCAGCAAAGTCATGCTCACTTATGAGCCAAAAAGGAAGAACTCACGTTCCTGTATTTACAGCCACTACCACTTCTACAGCAGCCTCCAGGACAGGGTCTTTCCCAGTGATGACTGAGAGGAAGTCCTAGTGAAGAGATCCATGGCAGAGAGACTCATGGATAACTCACACACAAGTGAAAAAATACTTCCAAGCCTCAGAAGTCGCGTTGCTGGAGCTGTGGGTAACATGCAGGCAGAGAGCATGGCTTGCTTATGATAAACCAAGATGACAACCCAGTGGAAATGTAAAAATAATTTAATGAATAAGTATATTTAGATTTATAATCCCACTGCAGCTTTATTTATAGGGATGCCAATCACTTTTACACAGATATAAAATTGGCTGGCAGAATGCCTTAGACTATATCCAGAAACCCATCTGCAACAAATCTAAGCCGTGATATCTCCGCATACGTTTGGCCAAACAGTAACGCTGATGCCAGTCATCTTCACTTTAAACGTGCAGATGGGCCGAGGGGGGCTCGCCAAGCCTTCCCCACAGCCAAAGACGGATGAATTCCCCTATCACCTACTGTAAACTGGTTGGGAAAAGGACCAGATGAAGGAAAACCAGTCACCATCTGGGCTGTGTGGATTCCAACACCAATGCAATGTTGGCTGGAGAGCAAGCCTGCATCCAGCTGGCTACAGGTGAACCTCTGTCAGAACCTTTCATCACTGAAACAGGGAGCTATAAGCAAGGAAAGAAAACTCCACAGAGCTCTGGAGCACCTTTAAAAGGTGGGGGCATTAAACTAGGGCTCTTGTGTATGTTTTTCTTGATTCATCGCTCAAGACACAAAGCTGGAGCAGAGGAAGATGCAGGAGAAATTATCTGAAAGTCTTCACTTGGCTCGATCTCAATGAGATGAGGATTTCTAGTGATACTTACCCAGGATCTCACAACTTTATCTAAGCCTGCAGATGCCAAGGGGAGAGGTTGCTGTGGATTTCCACAGGGCTGGTGACTACCTGGAAAACTGTAAACTCACAACTAAATCACAAGAAACAAAGAAAAACCTGCTCTTCATCCCAGTGGGACTTCTGGGGACTGGTTGTCTCAGAAATGGGGCAAAACAGGGATGGCTCCATGTCAAATACAGACTGTGGGTAACTGCAATTCATCCATAAAGCCTTCAGTATATTGGCAAATGCCAAGGTGGAAAAGGTTACTCTGGAATATTATTTTGAATAGCTCTGGGAACAAATCCAGCATTAATTTTCAACACTTATTTAGCAAATGATTTGAATAAACTGAGGAAGGCTCGTGCACACATACTGACAGCATCATTTGCTAGATTTTTGCCTCTGCTCCTGAGATAATTTATGACAAAACAACTCCCAGCAAAGACGACCACTTTCCAGACCGATGAGTGTATTCAACTACCCTTGGGGACAAGGTAACCTCTCAAGATCCCTTCCAGCACAATTTTAGTACCATTTTACACCACAAACTGTTTTCATACTGGCATTTGCCCTGATTTATCCCTGGAAATAAGTTTGTCTAAAAGAATAAGTGATGGAAAGAAAAAACAGACACCCAACAGCAGTTTTCTCGCTCAAGGACAAAGCAAAGTAAAACAAACAAGTGCAGAGCTACGGCATCCTCGATCCAAATGTTTTCCAAAACATTTCCAAATGTTTCTCAAAGCTTCCAGATGAAGCTTTCGTAACTAGGCTGCAACCCCTCCAAAGCCTCGGGCATTGAGCGTGGCATCATGGTGTGTTGCAGCAGAGACGCCAAGGAGGTGGCTGGTGGTGACTTTGCCAATGACACACCTGCCAAAAACACACCCAAGAGCCCTGCACAGAAAACACAGTGATTTGAAGAAAAACTGCCTCTGCTTCCTCACAGGGCATATTCCAATGTGACAGAGCTCAATTGCTACGTGGGCTTTCAGGAAGAGTCCCTCTGTACTGAGCACTGGTGAGGCCACACCTCGAGTGCTGTGTCCAGTTCTGGGCCCCTCACGACAAGGACATCGAGGGGCTGGAACGTGTCCAGGGAAGGGAAGGGAGCTGGAGAAGGGTCTGGAGAACAAGTCTGATGAGGAGGGGCTGAGGGAGCTGGAGGGGCTCAGCCTGGAGAAAAGGAGGCTCAGGGGGGACCTTCTCACTCTCCACAACTCCCTGACAGGAGGGGGCAGCCAGGTGGGGGTCAGGCTCTGCTCCCAGGGAACAAGGGATAGGACAAAAGGACATGGCCTGAAGCTGCGCCAGGGGAGGTTCAGGTTGGACATCAGGAAGAATTTCTTCACTGAAAGGGTTGTTAAGCATTGGGACAGACTGCCCAGGGCAGTGGTGGAGTCACCGTTCCTGGAGGTGTTCAAGAAACAACTGGGTGTGGCACCCGGTGCCGTGGTTTAGTTGACAAGGTGGTGTTTGATCAAAAATGGGACTCAATGATCTTTGAGGTCTTTTCCAGCTTTAATGATTCTATAAATACATGTGTCCTCACCTTCGCGGCAGGCTTTTGAGTTTATTCCGAGCATCTTAGGAAGATCCTTCCCTGCCTCTCTCTTGGAATTACAAAATATAATTAAATAATATAGTAATTCAGTAAAATAATAATAAAAAAAAAGTTTAAAACCCACTTATGGAATGGTAAGGAGAGAAGACCACACATTTTCTACACTTAAGCTAAAAATGCTGAAGTTCTGTCCACACACCATCAAACGTGGATGTTTATGGTTATTACACAGAGAAAACTGAGACAGTTGTGGGAGATGCTGGTCTGAGCAGCTGAGCACAAGCACGGCAGCCAGAGGATGAGCACTGAGGTGTCAGCAGCGCTCAGCTGCAGGAACTGACCGCTCTGGGGACGGGGGACTGGCACACAGCCGGTCCCCATCCTCAGCCTCCTCACCCCACTGCCGACACGACTTCCATCCGCGCCGACGGCCTCATTGGAAACAGCGGCGCCTGTAAAGCAGGGTCTGAGTCCTTCAAAGTCCAAAGCTCATCTCCACCTCTTTCAACATGCTCCTGGACACAATCAAAGCCCCTCCTATCAACTGTACATGGGCTTTGGATTAGACCTCTTGTAGAGTAGGAAAAAAAGAGAGCCTTTCTTGGGGATGATAAAGTCTAGACACTACAATATATTTTCCAGCTGATGCAGCAAACCTAAAAAGCCCTGCCTTGATCTCGGACTGTCACGATCAAAGCCATTATCCCATTCAGAGCCCTTCTGAAACTTTAGCTTCCAAATGTGCAAGTTATTTTTAAAATCTAAACCAGGCCAAGCCTCTTGTTTGGAGTTTTATGAGGAAAACGGGGTCTGCTCCTCCCAAACCTTCCCCCACCACGTCTGGAAGTGGCTGGGGGGCACATGGTGGAGGACAAGAGCAGGGAGGGAGCCCCATGTCTGGGGACACCTCAGTGGCACCTGGTGGCCACGAACTGCTTGCATGGGGGGACACAACTGAACCCCCCAAGGTGGCTATGGTGTGGGGAATACTCCTCATCCTCCACTGAGACAGAGTTTTTTGGAGCGCAAACGTCGTTTGCATGCCCATCCTCAGGATTTGTGCCTGCCTTTGGCACCCCCTGTCACAGAGCGTGTTACTCTGGAGACAAAGAAAAGGAAACAGCTTGAGATACTTTCGTTTTCTACAGAAATTAAATAAAGCTAAGCACTGTGAATTTCCTTTACCAGGTAGCAGGATGGTCAAGTGCACAAATAATATCCAGCTCTGCACCAAGGGACAACCAGCGAAATAAGGTACTCGAAATCATTCTCCAGCCTCTTGGAGCAGTGTTTCAGCTGGCTGAAAGGAAAGAAGAAATACACAGACCTGCAAAAGAACAGGAAAGCCAAAGGGGCATCACCTCTACCTGAAGTGGGATGCTCAAGGAGCAGTGGTGCAAGACCAGCCAGCTCATCCCAGACCAGCTGGTGCTGAGTGATGAACAGCAGAGCTCCTGGTGTGCCGTGGCCTCTGAGGGACAGGGAACCTGTGGTCAGTCCCAATCACCAAAGCTCACAGTGTCCACACTGGAAAAAACCAAAGGATGTATGGTCTGGAATGATAAGGAGCTTGGGGAGAACTGGAAGGGCTTTTTGGAAGCAGGTGACCACCAAGCTTCCCATCCCATGTCCTAGGGTGGACTTTTAACGGGGATATTCTTCAGAGATGGGGACAGGAGGTGACTCACTGCAGAAAGAAAAGAGCAACACAGAGCATTCACATGCTCCAAAGCTGTCTCGAAGCCAAACAAGGCTCCCTAGTGAACACTTAATTTAACTAAGCAACTTCTAAAGCACCAGGCAAATGAGCCACGTCATCTCCTTTTCCTCCCAGCATCCACTCTGTCATCTCCCTTCCCCTCCGTGCTTTCACCCTCAACTCCCAGAAGCTCTGCTCCTCCTCCCCACCTTTCCCTCTGCCCAAACCAAGCAGAGCTGTGAAGGGCTGAGTGAAGCAGGCAGGCACACACCAGGAGGATGGGGATTAGACACCTGCCACCCCCTGCAGCATCCCTCACTGTGGCTGGAGGGACCATGCCGGGCAGGAGCAATGGCTGTGCTGCACATCACACATTCCCAGTGCTTCGGGAGGTGTTGTCTGAACCGCCACCAGCTTTCCAGCTGGGTAAACATCAAGGAAAAAATCAGGTTGACAAGCTTTCTTAAGAGTATTTCCATCAAATCAGACTTTTCCCACCTCCACGCACACCGGAGCAGAAAGAGAGAAGGCCACCAGCAACGTGGTGCTGGTTGTGACAGTCACCACATCAGTCCCAGAGGGGACAGAGGATTTGCCAGCATTTCTCCAAATTGTTACTCTGGAGCTGGGACAGGATGTGGGGATCACGCCCAGCTTCAGCTCTGCCACAGCGGAGTCCAACACGTTCCCCATCACTGTTGCTCGTCTTTACTCTTCCCAACAAACGCAGAGAGAAGATGGACTTCAACCTCAACCTTCACACAAGCAGTTTTCCCTGGGTCTGCTGAAGCCACTAAAGCCCTGCAGATCCCTCTGGTCCCACCGTGTCCTCGTCCATGCCCCTTCCCTCTCTTGAGCTTCTCCCATGGAAGGAGAGCAAAGCCCAGCTGCGCATCCATATCCCCGAGAAGGGCTAACACAAAGCTACCAACCTCAAAAATTTATGGTCCCTCTCACACAGGAAAGCAGAGAAACTGATGGCAAAGGCTGCTTCTGGATTTGAAAGGATCTAAACCCATCAGGGAAGCAGCGTGCACCCTGAACCCTCGCTCCAAGGGTTTGCACATTGGACACGATAAATGAGGCAGCAAAGGCAGCTGACAAGCCAGCACCTCAGAACCCAACCCTACCACCCCAGCTCAGGAAGAGAGAGAAACCAAGGGGAAAAAAGCACATTGTCCAGCCCCACTCTGCCATTAGAACAGGGCCACTCATCTGCTCTCGGTGACAAACACTGAAGGGAAAACATCACGCGATTCACTCAGGCACCAGGCACGAACCAGGGCTGGCTTCTGCACCTCACTGCTCTCCCTGCAAGGCTTCCCAGCCATCCCACCCTCCTCTGCAGTGACTTCCTGTGTCTTTCTCATCTCCTGTGTTGGAGATGGGAAATGTGTGCATTAACAGTCCCCCTTCCCAAACCAAACGTGCAAATACAGGCTGAAAAACAGCTAATTCCCAAACCTGCCAAACTTACAGCGGTAACTTATTTCCAGACAGAGCTGTGATTTTTATAAGGGATACCACTGGGTTAAGGAGTCAAAGCCGTAACTGTATGAATGAAAGCAAAAGCCTTTCATTCCTGTAAGGCCATTTTTTCCCCCTGCTCCTGAAATGACAGGGAGCAACACAGCTCTCGCCAGTTTAGCGGGGTGAAGGCTTGGCTGAAAGCAGCCTCATTAAACTGGCTGGGCCGTTCAGCGCCAATCCAAACACTCAGTCCTCTGATCACCGCATGACGGGCTGGGAACCACAGGCAACTCGCAATTAAACCCGTGACAATCAGGAAAAATCCTACAACGCCCCCCAAGCAGAATCCACCAACACCATCCCCACCCTCCCTGCTTTCATTTATTTATTTATTTATTTATTTATTTACTTACATAAGCCGCATGACAGGCAACTTGGAGGAAATCAGATGCTCTAATGATTAAGCGACACTTAGGCAGCCCTCTGGAAGATAAACACGCCCTTTGGTAACCCTGCAACAGAAACAGAAGGTACAAACAGACAGTAACTAATTATTCTGATTAAATCTTGGAGGACCTGAAATACTCGACTGCAGCAGAACAAAGCCAGCGTGCGCAGGGGCTGCTCGTAAAAAAAAAAATAAGTCACACCCTTTTTTTTGAAAGAATTCACCCAAATAAACCTAAGTGCTTCTGTGTTGTTTTTGTTTGTGTGCATGTCTCTTGAGGTCTGGGCAGCTGGTAGGAAATCTCTGCCATACCCTGGAGGGATCCCGTCGCCTTCAGCTAAAATTAGACTTCAAGGGAAGCGGGCGAAGGCGGCGTCTCCAACCCACCACGCACTCGAGGAGCGGCGCGTGGGGGTTTTTCCTCCCTTCCCATCGATACCAAACGCAGAGGGGGTTTGGATTAAAAGAAATTAAAGAAAATAAATAAATAAGGTGTGCTCCTAAGGAGGAAGGCGGGGTCAGCAGGTCTGCCCCGCTGCTAGGCTGGGAGGGATCTGAGCCAGGAATGAGATGTGGGCAGGTGGGGATGCAGCTGAGTCACGGGGACTGGGCAGGATGCAACGGGATGCTCGGTGCAGCAGTGAGAGGGACTTGCAAAGCCCACCAGCAGCTCATCCACCATCGTGGATGCAGAGTAAGGCACCTGCTTTATTGTGGCCCAAGACACCAGTGCCAGAAGCCTCTGTTACAGCCCACGTTGCAGACCAAGACAAGGGGATGTGCTCAGCAGACATTCCCATACTCTCCTTGCCTTGGAGGAAAACCATAATTTCCCTCCGCCCCTTCCCTCTGCCCTCCCCCACCACACAAAATGCCAGCAGAGCTCAGGGGAATATTTAATCTCAAACCTCAGTAATCAATCAGTTCACCCTCACGCATGAGAAAGAGTCACAGCGGTAAGCACCAAATCCCATTTCCATCCAGCAATACGACGGTTTAATTACGTACATAACATTTCCCTTTTAACATAAATCCTGAAGACATCCAAGCAGCCCCCAGGTTGTGGGTGGGGAAGGACACGGTGACAGGGAAGAACATGGGGAAGGGGTGGAAGAAAGGGAGGAGAAACCATTATGGCAATTATTTAAAATGACAACTTTATATGGCTGCTCCACTCTGTTGTTGGCACAGCCACGCTTTGACCTTGTGTTTGCTGTCCCAGAGGATGGGCAAAAAGCCCAACATCCAGCCCTGCCACCAGAAGCTGCATCTGTTTCATTCCAACACACCAGCAAACGTGGGAAAAAGGGCACGGAAAATGCAAGATGGGCACACGTGGAAAGGCCTGCCCAGGCTGTGGTACAAATAAATAACACCAGCGGAGCCTCTGCACTGGTGCTGCCAGACTTCCTCCAAAGCCTGCTCACTTCAAAGGGAGCCTTCCCAGCTGGGTCTGAGCAGGTTTGGGATCACTCCCGGCCAACACCTGTTATTCCCAAGTGCAAGAATGGCTGGACCAGCAGGACCATCACACAGCTGCCAGTGCAACAGGTAGGCAGCTGTGAGCTGCATCCCTCCTTCGCCCAACCAGACCGGTCCCGAGGGGCACAGCCCACGAACGGCCAAGTTGAAATATATACATATTGTTTTTAAATATAAACACATGCGCAGACTTTTCTAATATATAGGAACAAAAGAGGGGACACCCCGCTGAAACCCCATGTGCAGCTCCACTGCTCCCACAGCAACGAAGGAAATGAGAAGCAGAGAGCAGGCACGCACCCGCTCTCCATGGCGTGTTCTGGCTCTGGGAACGTTTCTGGATTCTCCAGCTTGAGCTCTGACCTCCAAGAGATATAAAATGGTTTCAGAGCTGCTTTGGAGGAGAAGTGGAGTGGTCCCTGGGCGCTCAGCCAGGCAGGTGGAACGGGATGGAGAGGTGGGCTCCAGGTGCCCATGGAGACGGCTGACCCAGTCCATGCCCCACCAGTTCAGAGGCCTTCAAAGCACCCGCTGTGCACAAGAAGAGGCCAGGAACAACCCCAGACCCGCAGTGCACAGCAGAAAGCAAGGTCCCCTCATCCATCCATGACCACAATTGCAGCCTCACCAGACCACAGTGCTCAGACAAAGCAAGGGAAACAAGCTCAGGACTGGGGGAGTTGTGGTTACTTTTAACTTCTCTACGCATAGCAGAGCTGTGTTTCCGAACCCTCTTTTTCCAGGCAGATCCAGTGGCAGGCTTTGTAAAAACACATGCATTGCTTCCAAAGGGCTCATAAAAGCAGCTTTTGGAAGGGGAGGTGGCCCAGAGCAACAGGAATTTTTCAATTCCTCTTGAGAGGAAGCATCACTCAGAAACCTGGAAGAAAAACCTACCTGTAACCCAGATTTCCG
This sequence comes from Struthidea cinerea, assembly GCA_013397865.1. Taxonomy (NCBI): domain Eukaryota; kingdom Metazoa; phylum Chordata; class Aves; order Passeriformes; family Corcoracidae; genus Struthidea; species Struthidea cinerea. The sequence continues at coordinate 247,139 of VZTI01000233.1, forward strand.
CACTGTGGTTTCCTTCAAAGGACAGTGCTCCCACCCCTCCCTTTTTTTTTGGCTTCTATTTCCCCAAGACCTGTAACATCAGGAAATGCTTGGCACAACAGAGTAAGCCCTCAAACTCCACACACAGGGAAATGATGGCTCTTACACGCTCCCTGAACCTCTTTAGCCCACACCAGGACGTGCACAATTAACAGGGATCAGGCACCATCAGATGCTTGCAGCATGTTCCCAGAGGATCCAGCTGTATCCTCATCCTCTCCCAAAGAGCAGAACTTCACAGTGCAATTCAGGACAGAGACACTCCGTGCAGTATCTAGAGCAAATTAAACCTCCCAGGCACAGCAGCAAGCATGGATTTATTGATTCATGGAAAATGTCCTTATAAATTACTTCATTCAGATCAACGGGACAAGACAAAACGAGGACTCTCCTCGGCAGTGAGAGGTTGCACTGCTATCGTTCCAGTCCCACTTTCCAGAAGAAATCACTGTTTTCAGAGCAGACATTTCTTACAGGGCTTTGGGGGCTGGCAGAGGGCAACACAGAGGCCAGTGCAGATCTGTGTCACATCTCACCTGGTCCCCACCTCTCTGCCCCACAGCAGGCAGACCCAATGGATGATTTTTAAAAACAAAAAGGAAAAAACACTGCTTGACATCAGTTTCACATCTGCAGAAACTCCATCCACACCTGCTTGCTGGCTTACATAGGGCTGCAGCTGCCAGGTGAGATGGGACACAGAGGCTGCTGCCCCCAGCAGCATCCCAAACACTGCCCCAGCCACCCCTCCAGGGTGTCCTCACTGTGGAACGGGGAGGTGGGACTGTCTCCCTGGTGAGATGTGGCACAGATCCATGTGGATCTCTTCTGCATTGTCCTCCTCCAGCTTCTAGTGAAGCTACACTAGAAGTGTTTGCTCTGAAAGTGATTTCTCCTGGAGTATGGGGCTCCCAAACACTACAGCTTGTTAATTTTACCTGCTTCTCTTGCTACTGATGGCTTACTGTACCTTCATCAAGCTCAAACTCCCTTCCAGGATACCTGTGGTCTGCATGCAGGATGCTGAGCCAAGCCTAAGGCCACTTTCTGCAACTGTTTGTTCCAGTGGCTAAATGCAGCTCAAATATAAATAAATATCCAGATGTCCCCATGCCTTGTTCAGGATAGCATGCACCTGGCTTTGCCTTCCAGGCATGGGCTGTTTGCTGGGCTGAAGAGCTGCTGGATGCCATTTTACAGCTTCTTGATGAAAAGGCAAGGGGAGCTTTCCCATTCCCCAGCACACAACATTTCCCCAGCTTTTATGCACGTGGAGCACCTCCCTGCACACTCATCAGTCAAACCAGGGTCAGGCACTGCCCTTCCACCATGGGTTCAGCAGCAGCCCCGCTCCCAAACAGCTAACCACAGCTGAAAAGGCTATTCCACAGCTCCAAATCACTGCCTGCGCTCCCTGTCTTCAGATCACCTCCTAGCTCTGAAAATCAGCACCAGCCCGAGGCCCCCGCCAGCCAAGACGCTGAGTCACGCTGTTGGATGCCTCCAGGATGGTACCCACCGAGGGCTTCTAGGAATGCCTCCGCCTCCTGTGAACTCCCCCGCTGGAAACATTAAAAACTGCAATTATCTCAGCAGACTAATAATGAGTACAGCATCTCTGGCAGCAGTCTGAGGCAGGGACTCCCAGCAGCGATGAGTTCAAGTTACCAGGGCACACAGGCACACGCAGCTGTGTTTGTGGTCCCCGCCGATCGCAGTCACCTCCGCCCTGCCATGCTGCCTCACCCCTTCCCCGAAACACACCCCGTTTCCCTCGGCAAATGTATTTTGATAAACAAACGTGCCTAGTCACATCTATTCACCTAACCCACCACTGAGGGGTTGCCATTCCCACGTGCATTGGCTTTGCAGAATAAAATGCTGATGGCTTTCCCGGTCTCCGGTGTGATGTGGTCCCTTGCCTCCTCCCAGTCCCAGGGCACAGCTCCTGGCTCTCCAGCATCCCCCTGGCTTATGGACCATGCAAGGGCAGGGAGGTGAGATCTCACCTTTCCGAGCTGGAAAGTGGCCCCACAGTGGAGTGCTGCTCTGCTTCAGAGATATCAGGAAAGGACAAACTGCCCTGCCCCTGGAGAGCAATTCTCTGCTTCCCTGAACTAACACACTCAGGCATTGCCACGGAATATGAGGAGCTGATCTTTCAAGTGTCATGCTTTTCACCTACTTTTATCTGAAATTTGGGGCAGGCACCAATCTCTTCTCTCTGGTGACCTGTGATAGAACCTGAGGGAACGGTATGAAGTTATGTCGGGGGAGGGTTAGGCTGAATATTAGGGAAAAGGGTCTTCCCCCAGAGGGCGGTCAGGCACTGGAACAGCTCCCCAGGGCAGCAGTCACAGCACCAGCCTGACAGAGCTCAAGGAACATTTGGACAATGCTCTCAGGCACAGGGTGTGATTCTCGGCGTGTCCTGGGCAGGGCTGGAGTTGGACTCAATGATCCTTGTGGGTCTCTTCCAGCTCAGGACATTCTATGCTTCTATGATAATTTACCTCCCCTCTCCATCTGTAAGCCAAATCAGGGATAAAGCAGGTCAACAGCTCATTATTTTAGGAACCATGATGAGACATGTATATTTTTTTTTAATTAAAGGGAAACTCATTCACTTAAACATTTCAATCGGCTTAATTACCCCAATCCAGGAGTTTGCTGGTGCATTCTTTGCTTTGTTTTTAAATAACACAAGTAATCATCCCAGGAAGGGCAAACATCCATTTCTCACAGAAGTCATCCAGGCTTTTCTCGGCATCCTGGGACAGAGAGGAGCAGGAGAGTGTGAAGGGCTGGCACACCACACCACCAGCACAGAGGTGGATAAGAGGATTAAATCCAGCTGCTCAGAGATAAGCTGGTTATACACTGAAGGCCAGCAAATGGGGGGATATAGGTTTGCCAAGCTCCAGCAAATACCTGCACAAGGCACTTGCATGGCTGACACCAGGTATTTAACTCAGAAGCTGCTAATATTAGAGACCCTGAAGCCACATTTCACTAAAGCTCTCCTCATGAACTGCTCTGAAGCCTGCAACAGTGAGGGCTGAAAAGATAAAATGACTCTTGGCTTTGAAGCCAGCACGGCAGGGAAGATGCAGCAGCACATTTTACCTTTTCTGGTCTTTCAAGGACCCTTGTGAGGCCAAACACAGAAGAGTCTGAGATGCTGCCACACAAGACAAACCTCAGGAGAAAACGCAACCAAAGGCCCACCCAGCAGCTCTGGCAGAGCACCCACACAGACAGAAGAGGGTGCAAACAGGCATCCCCCAGCACACACAGCTTCCTGATCTTAGTCCCAGGCACATAATTCCCAGGTGGCACCTTTGGACTAACACATTAAATTTCACCACTGGTATTTAATTTCCCTTTTGCCTTCCAAGACTAAAACTTCTTCCAACTGCTGTTCAAGCTGACCAACAGCTTTTTATTTTCCTTTGCATCCAGAAATACTGAACTGCTACTTCTGGGAATTATGCAAAGATGGAGAGGGACCTTTTCTCTGCCCTGAAACCACCAACCATGCCCAGGCAGGTGCAGCTCAGCCACTAAACTTTAGAACCTGCCAGACAAAGCTTATGGCTATGCTGGAATTCCTCATGCTTCCAAAACCTGCATCACACAAAACCCTGGAGCTGGAGACCTCCACACAGCTGCCCATCCAGCATCCCACACCGTGGCCCTGGTCCACAGGTAAGCAGCAGAGAGCAACGCAAATCTCAGCCATGGGATGCCTCAATCCCACTCTTCTCCCAGCTCCATCCAGAGGCAGCCAGCTGCATCCCACATTAGTGTGTTTTCCATAATCAAAAAGGGAGTTAGCCTCCATAACCACAACTCAAAGGGTATATTTAGCTCAACTGGAAGACAAAGGACATCATGTCCACCGCAGATTAAATTAGCTGAGCCTGCTTACGCCAGGAGCGCCCGTCTGCCATCCACTGCAGCTCCCACGGATTTATTCCTAGCTCCACACTTCAGTGGTCCCCCACGGAGGAACAGACCTGCTCCATAAAAGCTCTGAAAAGCAAAGAGGTGGAAGAGTGGGTCCAACAGGTTCCCAAAGCCTTGGGCAGGACACACTCTCTCGCAAGGGGCTGTGTCACCTGTCTAGACCCTGGAGCCACGGTACAGCTGAGGTGCAGGAACTCAAATGGGGCTGCTCCTCCTTCAGCCCACAGCGAGGAGGAGGATGACAGGGGACAATGGGGGACCCTCTGAAACCACCCTAGAGCCCAGCTCCAGTGTGTCCCCTGCACCCCAGCACAGCACAGGAGGAGGGTGAGGACGTTTCCCTCACGGTCTTCAGGACCTTTCCTTCAGATCTTCCCCCCAGGAAGAGGCTCATTTCTCCTGCCTAATTTCCATGGATATAGTTTCATCCCCCACCTCCTTTGCTGCAGTCTCACGCAACTCAAAGACGCAGCCAAAGACGTGGTTATTTTTACATTTTCCTCCCAGGAGATGGTATCTCCACAGGCACGGCTGCCATGCCACATCAAATCACTGCACCGAACCGCCTCAGCCCCACGACAGCAGGATGAAGTCCAGGGGACACCCTGTCACCAGGTATTTTTCTGTCTCACTGGCATCAAAACTCCCCAGCTTTTCAGTAAAGAGCATCCCAAAAAAACAAAACAGCACCAGCCCTGAAGGTTGTTCCAGCCCCTCTCTTCATACCTCCCACCCAAGCACCAAAACCATCTTCCAGTCATCCAGTTTTACATTTTTCTGAGACTTTTGCAGTTGTCATGGAGCCCTGGAAGGCACTTGCCTCATCTGGATCCAGGTCTTCACGGATTCAGGATTCCCAAGTTGACCCAAATTTCCCCAGGACAGGAAGTGACTGGGTTTCACCATGCCATGATGTCGAGGTCCACAAGACCCTGACCTCCTTGATGTGCCACACGGGCTTCAGCACAACATGGAATGTCCTTAGACCCACATCTCTTATTGGGCACTTTAACACAGGGAGAAAAAAACCCAGCACTTCCACGAGTAACTCAAGAGCTTTTGGAATTTAAGGAGTGGGGAGATGGAGAACAAAATGCAGGGAAAAGCTGGTTTGTGCACCCCTAGGAGAGGACCAAACGGGGCAGAAGGGTGGTCTGCTGCATGTTACAGCACATCTGCAGCAGCTACACCCTGCAAATTCACCCAGTGTTTTCCTTTCCCCCTTGCCCTGAGATCACTCTCGCCATCATTTGTCCATAACAGCGAGGCCAGGCATGCAGGGAAGAAGGTATCACCTGTGCACAGCTTATCTGTAGCTACTTTACAAATAAAAGTGATCATAATGAATGTTCGCACCCTGAAAGAAATCCTAGTGCCCTTCCCCCTCTTACACCTCCCAAAGCAGAGCACAAATCGAGCTGCTCTGCAACCTTATCTTGATGCAGAAACAGTCTGGGACAGAGATAGAAGGGTTCCCCGGAGGCACAGCTTATTAAAGGCATCTTTCCTTAGTCAGTTCTCTTCAAAAACGCCGCACTGAAGCGCCCTTCCCGGACTGGTTTTCATCACAGCAGCAGCAAACATCCCCAGCCTGGCGATGTCGTGTGTCCCCCTGGAAAGCCACAGGGTTTTTCCAGGCTAAAAAGCAACCTAAGACCAGACAGATACACCCAGGCCAAGGCACTCTGGGGGACCTGCAGCTGAGAGTCACAAGGAGCTCCCAGGGATGTCACAGGAATGGGGGCCAGCACAGTAATGAAGTCCACGGGATGTTCCCTCTTTATCCAGCAGCTTTTCCTCCGACCCCACGCCTGCTAGCGCAGGGCATTGCACACTTAGAGTCAAACACTCCTAATCCCAGGTTTCAGGAACCGGAGCTGCAAAACAACCACACAAAGAGGCAGCAGCTCGCACGCATCCCGGGAACCTCCCCGCAGCCAACGCCTCTCTGTTTATCCAACACGCGATCTTCACTCCTTCAGCTATTTTCATCCCACCCTGCTATTAATGGATGCAGAAGGCGGTTGGGTGAGGCGTTCGTTCGACAAAAATCTCATTTAGAGATCAAGACAAGCTTAATTGGTTTCCAGCCAGACCTGCACAAAGATGGGTTACTCCACAAATACAGTTGCTAATCTGCCCATTATACTCCCTAAGCTCCCACCCACAAAGAAAAGGAAAATAAAGCAAAGATGCACAAAGGAATGCAGGATTTTGAGTGTGTTACTTCCAGCGAGGAACACATCACGAGTGGTGAATTCTGCAAGAACAAGGGCTTGGCTTTTCTTTGAAGGAAAAGGATAACCAAGCGGTAAACAAAATAACAACAAAAAGACCTAACATAGATTAAATCTGCATTTTCCACAGGCAATCCCCAGCCATTTCGGGTTCCTGAAGAGCATTTCCAGCAGCTATTGTTTCTGTGGGCAGGCAGAAACAGGGGAAAAGCTTACGGGGGCCAAGGAGATGTCATGTCACAAGTGACAGAGTAGAACGGATGGGGAACCTCGTGATTAAAAAGCACAGGACTGAAACCCTGGAGAGCTGAATTCACTTCCGAACTTGGCTGTAAAAAAAAAAAAAAAAATTAAATTCGCAAATTTCCTGTGTGATCACATCCTAGATGATTTATTCAAAACCTGGTGTTGAAAAGCCAAGGGAGGGGGAAGGAAGCAGGACGAGGAAGGGGAAGACACGGTTCTGTGGGCTTTTAATAAGCTTGGGGTTAGACCAGCACTGGCAAGCTGTGAACATCCATCTGTGCTGGGCACTGCATGACCTGGAGCTGGTGCTGGGAAAGCACCAAGCATCCCATGAGCTCTCAGGTAAGAGACTGCTCTGCCCAGGTGTGTGCCATGGGCTCACAACACCACAGCCCCAACAGCAGCTTCTGTAACGCAGGACTCCCAACAGAAACACAGCCACGTGCAAAATGGAAAGGTTAGGGATGGTTTCCCCGCCTGCAGCTACACGAGAATTTAGAAACAAGAGCATAAAGCTGTCCCTTGAATGCAGCCTGTTATAAATCAGACACAGCCCAGTTCCAGCGCTGCACAGGTAGAGGCAGGCGATGAAAGGGTCGTTTGGTCACAACCTTCTCCCCTCGTGCAGCAGCCCAGGACTCCCAGCTCCAGCGGAGAAGGCCTGTTTATTTTCCTGAAAGCCAGCCAGTTCTGCTAGGCGGGAAGTGCTGCACCCAAGGGAGAGCTGAGCTGCGGATCCTCCGGCAGGACAGAGCCAAAAACAAGGCCAGTGCCAGAAAGGATGATGGTCCTGTGCTTGGGACCTTTACAGCAACATCCCTTGAGCTCCACAGCACCTTTGTGGGGCCTTTTGCAGCAGGTGAGTTTGGAATAGCCCAGAGAGACAGAGACATGTCTTTCCAAGACCTTCAGCCACAACTGGTGCTTACAAATCCAAGGCTTGGTGCAAACAGCAGCCCGGTCTCTGGCCTTGGACAAGAGCTTCCAGGCACGAAGATACGGGACTGGTGCTGTCCCAAAATGGTGCTGTGGGAAACCCAGGGTGAACAGATTCAAACTTTTCCTTTCAGCAGCGAGACAAGCTGTAATTAGCAGCACTGAGTCCATCCCAGGAGCTGGATAAGGACATTCCGGTGATATATCTGACAAGGTGTCTGTTGGATGTGTTTTCTTTGGCTTTTTTTCCCCCTGGAAAAATGAGCACCCATTTTTCACAGGTCTTTTTGCTCCCACTCCATGTTGCCTGGAGCCAGTTTCCCAGAGTAAGGGCATACAATTCAGAACACACTGTAACAGCCCATGACCACAGCTGGAGCGTGGGTCTTGCCATCCCCAGGGATGGGTCCCTCCTTCGTTGTCCAACACCCCATGGCATACCGGGGATGCCAGACCCCAAAGACACAGTCTCGCCCCGACTTTCACCAAAATGAAAAACATAGTCCAAACCACAAGGCAAAGGTAAAAGAAAAACATGAACGTGAGGCAACCGAGCTACAGCTGTGAGACACATCATCACTACTGTCTCACACGTCTCTCATCTAGTTCAGCCTCATCCCCAGAGCAAAACCGACAAAGCTTCCTGTGATGCAACTAAAAGCAATCCTTTGGAAATCAATTCAGAGAATTTTGAGGCTAAAGTCCCTCTTTACTCTCTTTTTCTCAGGATGAAAGCTGTCACGCTATAGAATGGCTTGAAAAGCCTGGATGTAAGGTAAGTCCTGGTGTGCCAGCTAAGGAAACGGCACAATTTCGTGACTAGGTAACCCAAATCACAGCCTGTCACACATCACTGCACTTTGAACACAACTATGACCACCGCTGCATCAATTAAGAACTGACAAATTTTGCTGAACCCGGTAAGTGGAAGAGCAGCACTTAATGCAGAAGTAAATGGGGAAAAAACGATGAGCATAAAGGCTCAATTCCAGCCCCAGCCCCAAAAGCAGACCGACTATAGGGATTACAATATTTAGCATGCTCCAAAAATTTTCCTCAACATCTTTTTGCTCCCTGTGATGGGCAGGGATTTCTCATGGCTCCGGAGCCACCAGCTATTTCACATGCAATTTGCCAGCAGCACTCTCCATGGAAAAACACAAGGAGCTCATAAATGGATCTGAGTGGTCCCCAAAAAGCTTCCAGTCTCTTTGCAGGGTGTCTCCAAAACACTGGGACGAGGAGATGGCACACTGAGGTCTGAAAACCAATCTCCCAGGCCCAGAGAGCTTTGGTAAGCAAATGGCTTGCGTAAAGCTTCTGTCAGAACACCCATCTGAAGCGCTAGCATTGTAAACAAGGTTGCTCCAGAGGCACCTGGGATTAGCACTGTTCAAACAGTCCTTGGCATGACTTACCGGAGCGCCCAGGAACAGATTTGCAAGTTCAGCTTTTCTCCTGCCTGACGCTCGCCCGGCACCACGGAACACCCGAGCTCCAACAGCCTTAACCCTGCTGTCTCCTACACGGAGGCTGAGACACAGGGACGGGCATGGCAGGAGCCCTGCGCCCGGTCATAGGACTTGACGGAAGGAGAAAACCCAAGGAGACATCACCGCGGGGCTGCTTTTTTCCTGTGCTGCTGGATGAGATCCAGCAGCAGGCTGTCCATGAGCAAGCTGGGCGAGTGTCCCTCTGCAGAGGCACGGCAGCTGACAGCGATGCATGGGATATGCAAGGAGAACGGTGCCAAGCCAAGCAGGGCAGCTGAAGAACACCAGGCACCCGAAAGGCTTACCCTGATATCAAGGCACAGAGCAGCCTCTCTTCCCTGCACTGGGCACACAAGCCAAGACACTCCTCGTGCCTCGGGGGCAGAGGGAAGGAAACCTCAGTCAGTGAAGCGTCCTTTGCATGCAATTCCTGTGGAAGTGAGGCACGGCAAGGGTATCCACCTTCCCTGAAACATCTCCCCCATCCTCAGCTCTGGCGAGAAGGTGCTGTGGTTTCCAGGAGCACCAGCACGAAACAACAGGAACATGAAGGATGACTGGAGTCACGGGAGGGAAAGCTTTACACAAACAGATTTACAGTCACTTCCATTCACACAAGCATCCTTGAAGGAAACAGCTGCACTGGACGTGGCTGACACAGACTCTCCAGGATGGGACATGAGTTCACAGCTCCTCTAAGCACCATTCATTAAGTTGATGCTAAGGCCAAGCAAAGAACGAGCACTCAGAAAAAAAAAAAAAACAAAACCACCACACCTCATGGCTAGATAAAAGTCAGAAGGATGTGCAGCTCCAGAGAGCCACCTCAGAAAGGTCTGGACAAAAGAAACACTCAGGAGCAACAGCAGGGCAGACCTGCCACGGACTGAACTCTACGTCACACACCCATCTGAGCCAGAAAACGTCCCCCTGCGCTGCCTCCATGGCCATGCCACAGCAAACAGTTCATCCTGCTTGTCTGGGGTGGAGGAAATGGTCTCTGGACTGTTCCTCAATCCTCCTCCTCCTCCCTGCTGGAGCTGAGAGGAAAACCTGCCAACAGAGTTTGCCTGTAACAGGCACCAAGCTGCTAGAAAATCACCTGAGCAACATAAAACATCTTTCCACACCCCCCTGTAACACACTGCACCCTCCTTCTCACACCTCAGACCTGACTGGCTGCAGATCCCAGCCCTGAACGATGCCCCTCTGAATCCCCCATTTTCACACTCCACTTTTCTTTGATTTTAATGACAAGTACTGTCCTCTCCTCCCAGCCCAAGTGGTGCAAAGCTGGCTCCCAGGTGCAGAGCATAGCCCCAGCTCCCCTCCCCTGCAGCCTCAGCGTATGGGCAGTTGTGTTCCTGTCCAAAAACAGTGTGAGGACTTTCCTGCTTAGTGACAGTCTACCCTCAAATGCTCGACCCTACAACCTCGGAGGATGCCCCGCTCGCTAGAAGGGGAGGCAAGCTGATCCTCGCTCCTGCAAAGCATCGAAGGAACCAGCACCCTGCAGAGCCTTCCCCAAAAGCTGCCAAGCTCCGTAGCTCAGTTTTGCATATTGGTACAGAGCCCAGCTGCTGGTGTTTCACACACCACCCCCCAGAGTCTGCCTCTGAATGGCACGATTTTGAATTGCTTCCTCCTGCCATACTGCCCCGAGGCAGGATCTGCCAGCAGCCCAGCCCACTGCATGGGAAACAGGATGAAAGCCCCATGTGAAAGACGAGCAGCAGGGAGCAAGGAACACCAGGAGATCCCACTGTGTTTTCCGCTGCTCTCCTAGGGATGGGCACAGGTCAGGTGGATTGATTGGGTCCTTCCTCTCTCTTTATCTCACCGATCTCTGGCTGTTCCCAAGTTGTTTTGAGCTTTGGCATGGCTGCTTTCCACCCAGGGCCTGCGCAAAAGGGGATGAGGAGCCTCAGTGCAGAATTCCTGGCAGCAGTCCAAACCCAGAGGTCGGTAATTAGGTCACTGGGTTCAGCTTCTGAAAACCGTCCCTTCAGGAGGTGTGGTAAAAGCAGGCACAGTCGCCTTCACCACGGCAGACAGGGCCGGACACTCCTGCGGCTCCTCCGGCACACCCTCCACACATTATTTCATTGCCCTCTCGTAAAAGCACAGGGACAGAGCAGCCTGGACAGGGAGAGCCCTGACTTCCACCCAAGCTGTGCACACGGGGGAGACATGATTCAGGTAAGCCGCACGTAGCTGAAAGCACATCGCTATGCAGTGCTCAGCCCCAGGAATGCAGCAGGGAAACATGAAGCCACTTGTCTGGCACGGCAAATAACCCTTCAATCATCCGCCAGGCCCTGCCGGGGAGCTCTCGGCACTCTGGGTTGGGAAAGACGAGGATGTCTCCAGCCAGAAGCGCCTCTGCTCTTACCAACCGCGCGACAACAACACGCTGCCGCGCTTCCTCCGTGTCCGTGAGTGAGCTCCAAATACAAAAAATAAAAACCCAAGCGGCAGCGAAGCAAGTGGCAGGTACTCCAGGAAGAGGTGAGGTTTGAAGAGCAACCAGCACTGGCATGATGAGCAGCTGGTGGGTAAGAACACGCCTGTTCTTACCGTGACACCAACACCGCCCTGCCAGTGGGTCAAGGCAATGTTTTGAACACAGTCTCTCAAGGCAACTCAGTCATGAGGAGCAGAACGTGGAGAAACCTACTGAGTCACGGTCACACTGACTCACCAGTGAGTGTCTCTAGGCTGGGCCACCCCATCCAGTTTGGCTGACTCAGGAAGGGACCATGAGCAACCTCCTCGCCCAGGTGCTCCAGGCAGCACAAACCTCCTTCATTGAATGCATTCACAACAAACTCCCCCCAAAAGGCTGGGGGTGAACGCAGGAGGGAGCACGAACAGGACGGGGTAATCGGGAGACTCACGTGAGAGCACAGAGGTTGCCCCAGACCTGGGCACAGCATGGGACAGATGCCCTTGGGAATGACCCCACCTGACCCCACCACGAGGAAAACACAGGCCAGATGTTCAGACAACTTCAGGCGTTAATTTGGTTAATTTGCTATAATTCAGGTGGCTGGTGTTCAGGCCACACCAATCATGAAACAAAGGGCTGTCAGCTCAGATCCTGAAACTCTTCAGTCAACTAACCACGTCCTCATGGTCTGCCAGGCCGCTTCTCTCATTTCCATCTCCTTTGGTTTTCTTCTCAGTGGCCACAAAGATCTGAAAGCTTTATGACTCACTGAGCCAAGATTTTCTGTGCCACCCCAGAACTCCTGGTTCCTCAATGTATTCCAGAATGTTATGACATGCCACAAGGACAGAAGATACCAAGTGCAAATGGTCTCCTGAGAGGGCAGGAGGGTAAGAAGGCACCAGCACAGCTTTTCTCCCCGTTGAGGAAGAAAGGAAAGAAGAATCAAAGGCAAAGAGCAAATCACAACGTGTATCTGGCAAGGGGCTGTGGAGCCTCTAATTTTTGCATTAAATAGAAAGTTGGAAATCACAGAATCACAGAATGGTTTGGGCTGGAATGGACTTTAAAGACTATCTAGTTCCAACCCCTTCCTCTAGTTTAGGCTGCATAAAGAATATGTCATGAAAGGTGAGGGAACTAATGCAATACTCAGAAGAGCTGCTGCTGGAATATTTAATGACTTTCCAACCCTTAACTAGTTGGTTCTCTCATCCCCTAGCATGGCAAACACATAGAGCGAGTAAATCTATGTGACTTAGCATCTAAATTAACCAACACACAAGTCAGGATCAGGCATTCGGTATTTCTGACCCAATTTACGGCCCTTTGCTCAGATCAGCTCCTTTTTTTTCAGCATGGTACTTGACATCTGTTGTGCTGCATGAGTGAAAAGTACATATACGATTATCTTAAAAGAGAGAGGGGGAAAAAATCAATATGGACATGATTTGAATTTTATGCCATTCAGCTGCCACAACTTGCAAATAAACAGCTGTCCCAGCAGGTCCATGCAAGCTTAACAGCACAGCAGTAAAACACAACGTTTTTCTTCCCCTTTTAAAAGGGTTTTACTTATATAAAAGAAGTATATTTTTATAAGAAAATAAATTGCAGGTTGAAGAATCATAGTTAGGTCACACTCAATTCCAGCAGAACAAGCACATCCTGCTTCACATGGCCTCACCAGTCACTCCACGGCAGTGGCAGCTTTCTGAAGCCAAGTTAAGATATTTAATTACCAGCATCAAGTCAGAAACCAAAGCGTCCAACAAAATCCTCATTTGTGAGCGAAGCCTGCAGAAATGTCGTTGAGCAGGCTTTGGCAATCTCCAGAGCTGACAGCTGGATGCCCTGGCTTATCGACTGCTACAGCACACGCGGAAAAAAGCTCTGAATAGTTGCAGTGCCGAGCAAGCCTTCGAGGCAGCCCTGCCAGCCTCTTCAAAAGGCTCACAGAAATAGGCAAGCTTCATTTATTAATACTTCAGAGATAAAAGTGGCCATGTTGGAGCAGCTCAGTGGGTGTCTGTTCAGGAGGAGGACGGGCAGAAGACCACCCGCTCTGGGTGGTGCATCTGTCAGGATCCCCATGCAAACAGTTCAGGTTATAAATGTTCCAGCTACGTTTGCAACCAGGATACGTGGTGGGCTGCTCCAAGTGCATCAGCCAAAGACCTTTAGGGATGGACCCAGCAGGAATGGTCAGTGCACAGAAACTTCAAAGCAGGAAGATGGAGCGAGAGGAGCCACGCTCCTGGCTGGCTGACAAACAGAATTTGTGGGAAGCCCAGCTGCCCAACAGCTCCATGTGGCCCCCCTTGGGTTCCTCAGCTGTGACACGACAGCGCGGGAAAAAGAGGAAGAAACCAAAACAAAGCGCAGAAGCAAAGGGAGATAAACATGATCCAGTTAGACCGGCTGTCCCCAGGTCTTGCCTGTCCTCACCGGAGGAGCCAGCCTGCCATGGCTGTCCCTTTCCTGCTCCCTCCTGCACCCCTGCCACAAACAAAGGGTCAGATAAGGAGCCAGCTCAGGTCAAGACCGGTTTGACTCCGTTTCAAGCCCAGGGGAGCGGATTCAGTGCTGATTTTACACCTCACCCATCCTGTTTGCCTCCCCAGGGCAGAGGCCAGGACACGGAGCAGGGTGCACGCCTGGCTGGCTGGACCCAAAAATCCTGAGGCCGTGTCAAGGCACCACCGGCAGAGCCACACACCAGCTGAGCGCTGGCCAGAGCCAGGAAGCGTCACTGCTTCCTCCTGTCCCGGTGTCACACAACGTTGGGCAGTCGGAGATCGTGGACTTTGGCTTTTGCTTCCTGCTCCTGACAGAGCAGGGGCAGGTCCCGGCATACGGCCATGGGGAGAGCAGGACGAGTCACTCATTAATCGAGGAACAGCAAGGTGGATGTCTGGCCCGCGGGGTTTGGGGGGAAATGCACGCCAAAACAAACTCCAGTGCTCATGGAAAAAGGTCCAGATGCTGCAGGACCCATTTACTCCTAATGGGACTCAAAGAGGGGCAGGCAGGAAATGCCAATAGCTTTGGAATAGCTTTGGTTTTGGCAAGGGAGGATAACGAGGTTGCACCACGGTTCACCACTGAGGCATTAATACACACCAGCACCTGATTTTGTACGCAGTCTCAGAATCAACCTCTAGAGAGGGAGAAAAAGGAAAACGCCGGCTTCTCCCTCTCCACGCTGCCGGCAGAAGCTGGCTGGCTGTACAATGCCAGGCATCTGCAGTGCTCAGGCCTGGTCAAAACCACTGGGGCAGCCTGTGCCATAGGCTCCCCTCTCCCCAGCACCTGGAAAAGGGGACTTGGCTGCACCCCATGTTCTTCCACCTGCCTCCGGTTTCCATGGGGAGCCCCTTGCCCCCAGTTTGGCAGCACAGCCCTGTCAGTTCACGTGGCTTTTGTCAGGAGGCACATTATCATCCGTCTTTGCCTTAAATTCATCTTGATCACTTAAGGATGCAGAAAGACTGTTTCACACCAGCACCGATGCAAGAGGCAGTGTGGTGTGAAAGACACATGAGCATTGCAGACCCCAGGGACAAAATCACTGTTCACACTGAAGACTTTGTGCAAAGCAAAAGATCAGGATCCAACCACAGCCATCGCATACCAATGGCAGTGGGTGCCAACCCCCGAGGCTCCATGCAGGAGGGCATTGTCCCTCCTCCTTGCAGACCCCTGACCAGAATCTCCCAGAATTTTTGGGCGGGTGCAGCCGATGACAGACCTGACCTCCCCACCTGGTGCCTGAGCCACACACCTGCTTGTAGCCAAGCCACAGCCCAACACCGGCACATGCCAAAATCCTACACCCACCCCAGCTCCCACATCAAAGCATCGGCTGGACCAGAGCACGCCTGCAGCAAAATGTGTGACAACAGCACCAGAGGCTTGGCACACACAGACGACGGGGCAGCCCCAAACTGCTGTGCCTATGGGGAGGCACTCAGGAGGCTGAGACCCCGCAAAGCCCGCGGGAGCCCCATTAGGGGTGGTCACATCGTGGTGTGGGAGTCGCCGCAGGGGTGGGAGCCGCCGTGCCAGCCGGCGCCGGGGCTGCAGCAGCCTCCGGAGGCGTTGCCATGGAGAAGGCAGCGCAGCAGCAGCAGCATCCCGCATCCCACGCCCCCGCGTGGGCGCCCCCTGCCCGGCGCCCACCGGGCCGGGCACCGCCTGGGACACGCCGGGGCCGGGGGACACGCCATGCTTCGGGGCGC
>VZTI01000233.1:263257-285834 GCA_013397865.1 Struthidea cinerea
CCCGCCCGGCCCCTGCCCACAATGGGCCGCGCCCGCCCCGCCCGGCGCGCTGGCGTCAGCGCCCGCCCGCCGCCGGGAGTTGTAGTGACGCGCGGGGCGGGGGCTCCGCAACCGCGGGTGCCGTTCTGGGGGTACCGCACCAGGGATACTGCCGGGGGTACTGCCGGGGATGCCGCACCAAAGGTACCGCACTAGGAGTACCGTACCAGGGATGCTGCAAAGGGTGTACGGCACCGAAGGTACAGCACTAGGGGTACCGCACCCGGGGTGCCGCACCGGGGTTGCTGCACCGGGGACACAGCACCGGGACCCCCGCGCGGAGCGCTGCGGGCCCCGGCACTGCCCGTGCTGCAGAGAAGGCGGAGGGGCAAGCAGGAGGGTCCCGCTCCCGCCGAGCGGCGAAGATAAAGTTTCACCCGGCTGGCGACATGGGTGACACGGACACGCAGAATTTGCGTCGCAGCTGCCTGGCAGAGGCCTCCCAAGCTGCGGCATTCTGCGCTTGGATTTAAGAAATCAATTTTCCAGGGGCTCCCATTTCACGTGAATCAGAGCAGCAATCGGATACACGGTTGGATTCCCACATGCATGGGAATAACCTCGCTGCATGAGGTGGCAGAAGGAGCAGTTAGTGCTCTTGGTGCAAATCAAAACTCACATCAAATTAATAGCGTGGAACATTTTACCTTAAGTAAACTTTTTTTCTGGATAAGAGGTCAAGCTTTTTACATCTTCTTTTTTCTTTCTTGGCAACAGCTATATGGGAAGGTCTGAAAGGCAGGAAGGGATTTACCGTGTTTGTGTTTCATATGAAGTCTGCACACAAATTGATACAAAGGAGAAGCCACTGTTGGAAAAGTAAAGAAAGAGCATCCTTAGAGGAGCTGATACCAAGTCATGGAGTAAAATTATAGAATCACAGACGGGCTTGGGTTGGAAGGGACCTTCAAAATCATCTTGTTCCAACCCTCCTGTTGTGGGCAGGGACTAGACCATGTTCTCGTCGGCCTTTTCCATCTGAGCCTTAGCTTTCCTGACCCCCATCCCTACACATCCAAATCATAGCCCTGTACTCCTCCTAGGTCAACTGTCCCTGCTTCCATTGGCTGTGCATTTTCTTCTCACTCCTCAGTTTGAGGAGCAGGTCTTTGCTCAGCCATGCTGATCTCCAGCCTGCATTGCTTGACTTCTTGCAGATCGGGTGTTGAAGCAACAGGAGGCTACAATCACGGAGGCAGTTTTGGGATAAAAGCATCAAGGGCAGGTTAACTGGAGCAGCAAACCCAATGATGGTGGTGTGAAACTAGCAGGACAAGAGGATAAACATATCTGTACCAGGGCACAGGTTTTGGCAAGAGAAATTGTAACTCACGAAGTCTTCCACAGCCCTTGACGGAGCCAAGTATGTGGTGGAAAACGGAGATCTAATGGATATAAGAGATATTGATTTCCTAAAGGCTCTGACAAAATCCTTCATCAAAACATTTTGAGGGGAGTAAGGAGCCATGAAAAAAATACCTCAGTGGTTTATAGACAGAAACCACAAAGGCCAGACTGGGATGGTCAGTCTGCACTGGAGCTATGAGATGGGGAGTTTCATGGAGATCTGAGCAGGGGTCTGTGCTCAGCATCTTCATCAGTGATGTAGGAGTGGGGGTGGGTGGGGACATGGTGAGGGTTTCTGGTGACACTGAGCTGCTTGGAAAGGCTGATGGCACCAAACCACAGTGAGACCTTGGGATGCTCAGTGACAAAATGACAGATGAAATTCAGTGGAGACAAATGTAAGTGATGAGCCTCAGAGGGAGCACTCCTAACATCATGCACACAGCAATGGGCTCTGAACTGACTGCAACCCCTCAGGAAAAGGATCCTGGGGTTATAACAAGGAATTTGATTAAAGCATCAACTCATTGCTGAGCAGCAGTCAAAAAAGCAAATAGATGGATAGGAGTTAATGAGGTGAGAGGAAAAACTGCTGTACAAATTCCTGGTTTGCTCTGTTCTTGAATACTGTGAGCAGCTCTGGCCTCTGTTCTCACCAAAGAACTGGTGATCAAAGATATGGAGCATTTTTCACTGAGGTAACTGGTTAGGCCAGGACTATTCAATACAGTATTTCTATACAAGCCTCGGGCTCAGGAAGTCCTGGAGCTGCATGCAGCCTGCTGCAGGCTTGGAGAGTTTATGGGAAAATATGCCTGAACACTTCTCATACCTTGGCTTATCATACACCATTGCCTATGAGAGGATGCCGGGCAGGATGGTCTCTGCATCTGACCCAGCACAGCTTTTCTTTTACTCTTCCATTCATCTTTTTTCCTCCACAAAATGCTTTCCCAGGACCCCTCTTCCCACTCCCCTCCTCAAGAACTTTCATTAAGCATGTAGTGATGGTTTGATCTGGAAGCCCCTAGCCTGGGCAAGTATCTGCATAATGGTTGGCATCTGGAATTGCATCTTCCTCATCGAAACTGCTCAGCCATTTTCTTGTAATTGCCTCCTCGGAGCTTGTTTGGACGCTGCTTATCAAGCCCCATTGTGTTGCTTTCCTGCTTGTTTTTCCAACAGCCGCCTATTAAATTAAGCTCCTGTATTCAGACAGGAAAACCCAATAACCAGCTGCCCAGAGCCTCTCTGGAAAAGTAGGACACATGCAATAGTCATCGTGTTAGACTGATGAGCATCCGGCCCCGAGAAGGGGAGAGAGCATGGGTACCAAGCCTGCCTGGAAAATAATCCCTATAATGCCTTGTAACAGGAGGGGGTTGGCGGGGTTTGCTCATTGGGTGAAAAACTAAACCAGGACTTTCTCTGAGCTGAGGGAAAGAAAATGGGTTTCTTGTTCTAAATCTGTAAGAATATACTTGGTAGTGTTCATCGTTAGCTGCTCACTAGACCCTAAGAAATGTTCTCTGAGACCAATCCATGTCAGATCAATATTGTCTTATCCCTGGGGGAGAGTTTTTATGTGTCTGTTCCAGTGAAACTTAAAAGGACACTCTTGATTCAGCTGACAGTAATGGAATATGGAACCCATCCCCTTACAAAAATTAAATAAAATTGATTTTGGAGGAAAAAAGCCCTCTCTTCTTGAGGTTATAATCTTTCACAATGCACAGATGATCTGCTCAGTAGAAAAACAGGCCACAGCTTTTATTTAATTGTTGTTTCAGTCTAAACCAAAGACTTGCACCAAAAGAACAAAACCACCATCTGAGCCCCTACCACCATCCCAATCCATTGGAGTTTATGGGAAGATTTCCATCACAGCAATCAGGGCTGGTTTTGGCTCAAAGGTAGGAGACAGCATTATGCTTTTTGTTCTTTGACATGAGGTTTTTAGAGTACGTAGAGGACCTTTGGTGGTTCTGTATCTGGGCTGGGATGTTCTGTGTGAAAACAAACCACACCCTAAGCCAGTGTTATCTCCAACAGCGCCGAGCCCAATCTCACCCCAGAATTCACATCAGCTCCCTGCAGCTGGCAGGGGGAGGAAGAGCTTCGGCGTAACATTTCATAGCCTCAAAAGGGAAAATAAACGCATTCCCAAGGCAGGACTCAGCCGGCTGGGAGCGTTAGCAAAGACTCAGTGGATTTAGGCCCTGATTCTGCAAAGTCCTTAAGCTTGTAAGGAATTTGTAATTTGCTTGTAAGCAAATTCCCATCCGCTTCAGTGGCATTTAATCACATGCACATAAGTGCTTTATGGCGGACCAGGGAGTTGTACCTTGGTGGAGGTGGGGATATCGAGCCCAAGCAACCGAATTCTTTTCCAGTGTGTTCAGAGAAGGGTAAAATCATGGAATCATATTACAGAATCATAGAATGGTTTGAGTTGGAAGGAATCTTAAAGATAATCTAGTTCCAACCCCCCTGTCATGGGCAGGGACACCTTGCACTACACCAGGTTGCCCAGGGCCCCACCCAGCCTTGTCTTTCTAAGAAACAAAAAAATGTAAGAAAGAATTGGAGAGCAGACTGTGAGACTTACTGCAGCTATAGCAAGATCTTGCTCCAGCCCTGCCCTGCCTAAACCCACTCTGCTGGGAGATGCTGGGAGAGCACAGCCTCTCCTGGCTGCTTCACCTGAAAGAACACCATGCCCTGTAGGAGACAGACGACTCAGATGAGTGGCAGAGAGATACAAAGCACTTGCAAGTGTGCTGGGGGTATAGGAAGCCCTAAATCATCTCAGTGCCTTGGCCAGGGCCCTCCACCCCACCCCACCCTGTGCTCCTGTCATTGCCTTCCTCCTCTCTCCACTGCTCCCTGCAGCTGCCAGAAGCCCCTCGTGCTTCCCTCGCCATCCATCCTCCCGGCTGTCTCCTGTGAGATGCTGTGCATGTGGCCATGCCCTGGTTGGGATCATCTTGCTGATACCTGGCGTGTCTTTGGCAGGCTCCTGACACTCAGCTCCTGTTTGCTCACAAAGCCAAGGGTGACTCTTCCTTCCCAGAGCCTCCTGCCGGTGCCAGGCTTCACCCACAGCCTTGTGCCAGCCTCAGATGCTGGGTCTAGGGGAAAATGTATTGTTCAGGGAGGCTGGAGGGCTCTATCTCTTCCCCTCTAGACTCCTGAACATGGCTAGAAAATAAGCCATTCCTGATTAGGGATCTGTAACTTTGCCTGGGTCTTTTTTCTCCTCGCTATTCCAAAAGATGACTTTTCTTGCACTGAATTGTTATAGAAGATCCCAAAAAAACAACAAAAAAACATTTCAAGGTAGACAGAGCAAATTCTCAATGGATTAAAGTTCAGTACCCTGTTTTCTTCCTCACATCCATGGTTATTTATCTCCCGAAAGCAGGGAAGGAGGTGAGATGAGGGGTAGCATCCAGGGAGGAGGTGAGGCAGGAGGGAGAGGAGCGAAGGGGTGTAAATCAGTGCCTCTCTCTCAAGGCCAGAGACTGCTGCAGCTTTCCACCAGCTGTTGCTGGGGCTGTCAGAGAAGGGTTTAACAGGGATGTGTGCACACATAGCCTACAGGGAGAGCTGCTTTTATTTGTTCACATCTAGCAGGAGTTGAATTTATTGCCTTTGCAGAGGGGCCAGCAAAAAGCCAGAGCGTCACTTAAATCCCATTTAAAACCTCAGATTAAGGCTTTGCAGGAAGGGAAAACAGGGAGGTGGAAATGGCCTGGTCAGATCTGGCTCCATTGCTTGGGGCAGTGGGCTACAAACCCACATGGCTACAACAGCCAGGGAGACAAGTGAGGCTGTTGTTTTATCAGTGGAGCATCCTCTGCTCCAGACCTGTAACAGAGACAGAGTGAGGAAGAGCCAAGTCACCTTATGCTCATGATGAGCCTCCAGCCTCCTACTGGAGCACAAAACAGTTAAACCCCAGATCATCTGGGGGGTCCCAGCCCAATTC
The DNA here is from genome assembly GCA_013397865.1 of Struthidea cinerea. Classification (NCBI taxonomy): domain Eukaryota; kingdom Metazoa; phylum Chordata; class Aves; order Passeriformes; family Corcoracidae; genus Struthidea; species Struthidea cinerea. The sequence continues at coordinate 268,635 of VZTI01000233.1, forward strand.
TGCAATCCATTGAGGAAAGACGCTTATCCAAAGGAATTAGGAGCCTTCATCAAAGGCCTACCTGCATTTGGAATATCTTAATCCTCCTGATTTTTGACATGGTTTAATATTCTAGGCACCTCTCTTACTTTTGCAAGATACCTAAGACAATTATTGGCAGAATTCGTCCAAAGTGACTCAGCCAAGGTCACTCCTGGAGTCTGTGGTCAACCTGGGAATGGCTCACAGATACCCCAAGTCCTGTCTGAGCACAATAAATCACAAAACCATCTCTATCTTGCTCACTATTTTGGTCCCCCTGATTTGTCCTGCATCATTAAATTTTTACAGCGCCTGACTCCAGATGACTTAAAGTTTGTGCCTCCTGTCTCCAGTAACTGCAGAGCTAAGAGGTTTTTTCCCTCCCAGCACAAGGGCTGGAATGTGAAGACTCAGCGACCAGCACAGGCAGGAAAATTTCTCCCATCCCTGACAGCTCTGTAACTGGACATACATGCTCCCGGTATCTTTCTGAGCATCAGTGTGGCTTTTACAGGTCCTGGTGCTGCATTTCTTTCTAATCAGCAGAATTCAGGACAGATCTGTTACAGGACTTGAACAACGATGTTGCAGTCAGCAGAGCAGCAGAGTCCTGTTGGGTGCCTGTCGAGAGATCACATCCTGCATGGATGGAGCAAGCACGGTACTGCTCCAGCCTCCCTGCTCCATCACTGGGCACTCCTGGGGTGACATCAGCACCATGAGATCATCTCTCTTGGCTGGCTATATTTTCTTACAGGTTTTCCCTGGAGGGCTTCTGGTTACTCTCCGGTTGCAGTTTCTCTGCTGCGAGGACTTCCGCAGGCTCGTGTTCCCTTTTCCATGGTACCCAGATGTTGCTCCACCCCAGGGTCTCCGTGCAGCTGTGGCTCCATCAGCTGTCATGTGCTGGGAATGTTTGTGATGGGGAGGTATTGCAGCCACCTCCGGCTGATCCAGGCTGTACCCACAGCAACAGCCCTACTGGAAATTGGGCATGGGGCTTGACTCTGCAGGACAGGTCTTCTCTTTCCTCTGCTCAGCCTTTTCTCTGCCCAAGCACACAAAGCTCTCCTCCTCCATCTGCCTTGCGGTAATTTTAGGTCCATGCACAAGACTCTGCCTGATATCCCGGCAGGATATCCTCAGTATCTAAAAGCTGCCCATGGCTGGTGCTTCTCAGAGGTCTCAGACTCAGGTTGCAGCCTTGCAAGAGCCCAGGAGGAGCCCCTGGGAGTGCAGGGATGAGCAGCTGGGGGCATTAGGAGATATGGCAGTAACAACAGCCTCCCTGTATCACTGTCCCCGTGGTGGATGGACCCTGAACATGCCCTCACTGCCCCGGCTTGCTGGTGACAAAAGGGTGTTGCCAAACTGGCAGAGAGGGAAATCATGGTCACAATAACAGTGAGAGGGACCTTCCCAGTTGCAACCTCCTTAGTCACAGCTGGATTACCAACCCCATTCTTATATTTTCCATGGGGGCGGCATGAGTAAGAGCTGACTCCTAGGGATGTCTGTTGCCTCCAGAAATCGTTAAGGAGAGAAATGCTGATGGGACTATCAGGCTGTTTAAGTTTCAGGACACATCAGGGGAGTTGAGCAGTTGTGCAAGGAGTGGGATGGTGACTCAGGACAGAGCCAGCCCAGGGGGTCAGGATACCCCAAGCATCTCCCAAGGCAGTGTCACTGGGAGGGGATGGGCATGCACAGCTCAGCCTTTTCCACAATATCTGCAACACCTCAGTCCCTCCAGAGATTATATTTGGGACACGGACTTGCCTTGGAGAAGAACCCCCAGCCCCTGCAGCAAACCTGGTCTGTTCATGGCTCTCCCTGTTTTGACTGATGGCGAGTTGGGGGTAAGATCAGGTTTTGGGAGCGTCTCAACATCTCCCAGATGCTGGTTTATGTATAAGGGACAGCGCAAATCATGAGCATAGGGCTCAAACACGCACCAAGTCTCACAGGTCTCCCGCAGCTCCCAGCCATGGGTATCCCGGGAGCCCCAAGACCCGGACTCCAGCCTCCCCGCAGCCAGCTGGGCAGGTGGCGTGCAGGAGAGGGCGATGGCAGCCCCCCAGCTCCCTCCAGGGCTGACGTCAGGATCTGCATCCAATCCCCAGGGCGATCCCCCTCCCCGTGGAGACTCGGGAAAGGGAGGAATGGGGAAGAAGAATTTCCCCACTTGGGCTAAGCTGATGGGAACGAAACCTTGCTCCCTCAGCCCTGACTGCCGAGGCGGTGGGAATCTGAGCTCAGCCCCTAGGCGACTTAATGGGCTTTTAAAAAACCCTTTTGTATAGGATCCATTCTTCTTCCCAAAGCTTGCTGGCCCCGCTCCAAGGGGAAACCTTTGATTCTACAAATACACCACAATTATCATCCCGAGGAGTCTCAGCTATCAGGCTCCCCGCCTCCAAAAGATCAGCAGGACGCCGGAGAGGTGCTTAAATCATTTCATCCTAAGAAAGCCTTGGGCTGTAGCAGCTTCCCCGTTGCTCGGAAAAAGCCACCCCTCTCCCAACAGCTTGGCTCCATTTTTCTCCCAGTGATACCGTCGCTAGCGGAGGCAAGGCGGGCAGCGCTGCGGAAACCAGGCCACTGGGCTTCCCGGTGATTTCATCAGTCCTGGGACCCAGCTCGCGGAGATTTATGAGCTCACAAGAATCTCGCCTTGGAGTTATCTCCCCCTCCCCGCTTTTTATGGCTGTGTAGAAAGGGATTCGGCGATAGAGCCCTGCTGGGTACCGTAACAAGCTCGCTCTGTTTGACAGATGCAAATATTTTCCTCCGACATTGCACAGGTCCATGTGCACGGGCTGCTCTCGCCAGCGTCGCCATCACCCAGCACCGGGAAGGTCGACTTGGCGTGGGGGAGACGCAAACCAAAAGCTTGCCAAGCACTGCATCCACTCCCTGACTCCTGTCCATTGCTCACGACTCCCCTAAGCTCTCCTCCAGGTAGGGTTTTATTCTTTTTAAATTGTTTTGTTGTTTTTGTTTTTTTTTCTTCCAGAAGTATTTGTATTTTCTTCAGGTAGTACAAATCCTGCCCTTCTGCAGTGCTCTCCAGTCTAATGCTGGGATTTTTGAAGGAGCTAGATGCTCCACTTCCAGCAGGAGTCCAGCACTTCTCTCCTTGCAGAAATCCCCCTTTAAAGCACGTCATCAGTACTTTTCTGCAGCTGTTTTTCTTAGTTGTCTAAATAAAGCTTTCAAGTTACGACTCCTTGATGTGAAGCCAGATTCAGAGGCTGTCAGTTCCTTTGTATATCCTCAACTTGTCCGGGGGTGTTTTGTTTTATTTTGGGATGGCTTCTTGCTGCAAAGCTGTGCATTTAGCAGCCCATTCCTGCCCCAAAGAGCAGCCCATTCTGCTCTTTGCCGGTGACAATGTGAGCTCCAAAGCACCACCGAGTCCGGCCCCTGCAAACCCTTTGCACTGTGCCTGCCTTTCTGCGAGGGTAAAGGATTTTGCGAGCAGGAATTTGCTCAGGCCACGGGTTCACCCTCCCTGTGCCATCACAGGAGCCCCAGGGAAAGGTGTCTCACTGTGGCTGACCAGCCAAGGCCACTGTCCTTCCCAAGATGCAGTTGCAGCCCACACAGCTGTGGGATACCGATGGAGTTTCTTTCTCGTGGGAATAAGTTACATGGGGAAGGCAGATGCCTTTTGGTGACACACAGCCACCATGTGGGTCTAGCAGAGGCTGCACTGACATGGCATTGTCGTCGGGGATGGCATCCCCATCCTGCTCCAGGGCCATGTGCCACTTGCTTGGTCACACTGCTGCGGCCAGTTCCCTGGGCCAGCCCAGGGTGAAGGCAATGGGAGGCTAACCCAGCTCTGCCACCAGGAGGAATGTGGACCCATAGCCAGCTTAGGGACCCACACAGATCACTTCAGAAATCTATAGACAAGCAACAGGCTGAGACCAAAAATCCGCTCCTATACTTTATCAAAACCACTGCCGCTCACTTAGGATGCTCCAGGCATGATTCAACACTCATTATCTTCATTGAGCTGGAGATTAGGCTGCAATATTCCCAGATAATAGCTTTATTAGCTCTGTATTATTCTTTCTACATTATTTATTTACACTGAGTCAAGAACACTCAAAGCTTTCACTGAAACAGTAACACCAGTTCAGCAGACAACATTTTACGCTGTGCTTTTTACAGGAGCAAAGATCCTGTGTAGAAGGAGCTACCCCAGGCCAAAAGTACCCTTTCCAATAAAGTCTTTTTGGCTCAAGGAAGCTGTAGGTGTTATGGGTGCCCCACCAGATGCTAACAGTGTGGAAAAGTCATTTTCTAGCATTTCAGCACAGGCAATGGACTGTTGTGTCCCGTTGTCTGCTGTGCTGGGTCTGCCAGGGCTGCTCCTGGCCCAGGGACAACTGACACTCATGGCACGGCTCACCAGGGGCTTTTTCTTGAGCTCCCATGACCTGTCTGCCCCCAGCCATCCATCCTGCACCAGCACAGGCTGGCACCAATCTTCTTTTGGCTAGAACAAGATTGCATTCTTCCTCCCTCTCTCCTGAAAAAGAAATCAGACTGATTTAATGATAAATGCATGGGCTTTTGGCTTTGGCCTTGCTCATCAGCCAAGACAGCACGTGGGCCACTGCAAAGCCCAGAGAACCAATCCTGGGTACAAGAAGTTGGCCCTAGGAAGGGCTACCTGGGAGATCCTGCACTATGTGCTGGCGATGTTACCAAGCCCAGATTTTCCTCTGATTTGGTGCTGCTGCAGAGGGTAACTGGGGGGGATGACAGCAGCTGAGTATCCATTCACCTTTGTCCTATCCTTAGTGACCTTGTCATGGGAAGCAGAAACTGACAACCTGACCCTCCAGACAACCAGCTCCTCTCTGGGACGCAAGGGACCTTTTCTGGCACGGGGTACTCGACTTTCTCCATTTCTTTCTAAGTGACTCTCTTTGCAATCAGAGCTGCGGACCATCCTATTAGCACACCTCCCAGTCTGGATTAAAGGGACCCACGTGATGCTGGGGGGTTTTTTCAGCTCACAGTCTCCCTATCAGCTCTTGGTACCCATTGCTTCCAGAGCTGAGCACAGCCCTGCATGACACCTGACACACTCCCTAGGGAGGGTGCTCCAGGAATGTCCTGCCACCCACCTGAGTTCAGGTGCAAAAGCAGAGCTGAACATGCACATTCTTGATAGCCCCACATGGCCCTGCTCTCCCCAGTTCATTCCTGGAAGAAGGATTCCCACTCGGGGAGCGACTGCTTGTGACGTACTCACCACACAGCTGTGGCTCCCCAGAAATCCTGGCAGATGCTGGGGGCCGGCTTTGATGTGTATTTCTTTGCTATTTGAAACAGTCTCTCCTGGAAGGGCTTGAACTGGAGGCTGTATATAAAAGCTGCCATTGTTTTTATTGGGCTACCATCCATCTGTTTATTACACAGGTGCCCTGAGTGATTCTGCTGGCAGGAAGCGGAGGTGAAGGGGCTCCCTTGCATGTGCTCAGAAATCATCTCCACGTCCAGGACTCCTTTCAGAGATGTTTAACATCATCCATCTTTCAAGCCTCTCATAGCACTGCCACATCTCTGGGTTTTGGTATAAACACTCGAGTTCAGAGTTGGTGAGAGAGAGCAGGGCAGGCGGTGCAGTTACGAGATGTCCTGCGTCAGAAGTGGTGCGATTTGTAGCTGCTTGGAAACGCCCTGGCAGAGAAACAGGGGATCTGCGAGACGCACCTCTCCATTCCCGGCCCAGCCCGGAGGCAGCCTGCCAGCCCCAGAGCACAGGCACAAAGCACTAATGGACCTACAACACAAACTGCTCGTTTGCTTGCTGTTTGTATTCCATATCAACCAGAGCTGTGTGAAAGAGGCTCTGGATAATATTTCCTTGTGTGTTCCTCTTCAAAATCCCAGCTCCAGCTTTTGGGAGCTGCTAGCAGTGTCCTGCCCTGGCGCTGCCTCTAACTGAAGCTCTAGTCAGTAAAGAAGGGATGAATTTGTCCCTTCTTTTGAACCACAGGAGAGGAGTCTCCATCCCTCTCCCCACCAGTGGTACACCCACCTACATCCCACCTTGGGCTCTTCCACCCAACAGCCGCTGCCACCACCCAGCCCAGCTTCATCTGCTCCACCTCTCTCCCATACCCATCCCTTTCCTTTGGGACATACCTTCCCTGGGTGCAGATGTCCAGGAAGGCTGCACCACAGCACAAAGTCCTGGTTCCCTTTATGCCTCCTACAGCTGCAGCTCCTGGGACTTGGACTGCAACTAGATGACTTGCCCAAGCCCAAAGAGTGGATCAGTGTCGGAAGAGGGATGTGGACATCCCTCCCTGTGCTGTGCCTCCAACCCAGCCTCGCTGTATGTTGAAAGCGCGCAAACCGGACATTCAACTTACCACGTCTTTGCACAAGGCCGGCCACGGCTGGGGCTGCCAGGGAATTATCAGATGCTCTTGTGGCTCTGCAGAGAAGCCAAGATTCTAAGGGAAGGGTTACTGATTGCATTTTGGCCCTGGGGAGCTGTGTTGGACAAACTGCTGTATAATCACTGCACAGTCCAGCCTGCAGAACAGCACTGTAATATTTTTCTCTTATCATCGTGCAGCTTTGGAAGCTCTTACTTGATCTCCTTTATCCATGTGAATATGCTCAAGAATGCAGCAGCCTCTGCCTGCAGAATAGTTCCTATTGTCCCCTTTGTTCATGTGTCTGGGCTGTTCCTCAGCCTCCTCTCTCGCTTCCTGCAAAGAGACACACTCTGCATGGTCAAAAAGTATCTTTACAACTTGATCTTAGATATGAACTCAGCCATGGGAAAGACAGAGGGCATATTTTTCTGAATATTACAGCTTTTTGTGATGCAGAGGGGACCGTGGTGAAAGGTACCCTGAGCTCACACAGTGAATTAGCTGCTTTTAACTTCAACCAGGATCAACTCACGCATGCCCAACCTGCAAACTGCTCAGAATTAATGCTGAAACTGCGTGGCACTGGATTGGGCATTTTTGGCTTACCTATCTGTTCCTCCTGAAGTGCTGATTCTTTTAGTTCTAATAAATCCACAGTAACACAGCAAATCAGCCTGGACGAGAAACAAAGAATCTGAAGGCCATGAGGAATACATATCCGCATTTCAATTTTTTATCCTGCTTTTTTTCTGATATGAAAGCTTATACATGCCTTCATGGTGAAAACAGGCTGGAATTGACTTAGATATTAAAAGTATTTAACTTGGAGACTTCTTTTTGTGAGTGTGGAACTGAATTCAGTGCTTTTCAAAAGCAGGCCTCCAGCTTTGCAAAAACGTCTCTCTGATTTCTAGATCAGCTCTTTCCACTTCTCCTTTTAGACAGGTCTGCAGCAGGTTATCCTAACACAATCTGCACAATCTTTACACCCTGTTGAGCACACAGTTTCAAAACAAAACCTCAAACAAACCTCAGCTCCATCTGAAAACCCATCTCCTCTCCATCCTCCTTGTGGAGAACCCGTAGGAAAATGTCGAATTATACAAATGAGAACTTTGGCACAGCTGAGTTAGATCAGGCCGAATTAGTCATCAAAGTTACAGCTGGAGGTTGTTAATCTGTTGGTGATTTCCAAGCAAATTATTTTTTATATTCTGTTTACAAAATAGGAGAATCGAGATTATTAGTTGAACCTGGAGGCTGGTGCATCACCAGCCATGGTAAAGCAAAGATGACACAGAGCTTGCTCGCACACCTAGGAAGGTGTGCTCCTTCATTAAGCCTGAGTCACCACTTCCATTAGGAGCAGGATGGAAGGATGGCACCAGAGCCACTGGCTGCCACGGGGCAGTGGCCAGAACCTGCTGAGAGCCTGATCCTGCACTGCCTGTGGCACACACAACTGGTGAGACAGGTTGGAAATCACTGGCTCAAGGCTGGATGTGCGCTTTGGCTTTCCTACCTGCCTCACTGGGAATCCATCTAGAAAGCCTTGCTGGAATTCCTTCTTAGATTGAACTTATGTGAGCAGGAGGCCAAATAGTTATTTAATTTTTTTTTCAGGTCTTGTTACTTTTTTTGATACTGAATTAAGCCAGGGAAATCACTTAACTGCTGTTCAAGTCTCATGGATGTGCAGTGCTGTTAATCTCAGTCTTCATAAATTGTAAACTAAACTTCCCAAAATCATGAGATTTGTATTTGTTTCTTTTTAAGTAAGAGAAGTTGTCTCTTTTTATTGGGGTTTTGTGCTTTCAGGACATGACATGGCTTTCCCACCCCCCCATGTAGCAGCAGAAACAACCCCATCTGCAAAAATTAAAACCTCTATCACAATCTGCAAAAATTAAAACCTCTATCACAATTGCCTGACACCAGAAACAGGAATTTAGAAAAACATCCCCTTCCTAAAGACCCAACTGAAACCTTTGGACATGGGCAGTGCAGGTAGGGGCAGACATTTCAGTTCACAGGGACCAAGGTTCTTTCTACCCTGATCTCATTGCTCTGAGCAGTGGACTCTCAGACTGCCATTGCTGAGCACCCATTATTTGATCTGCAGACTGAGGAGGAAAGAAATCCCAAAGAGCAGCGGATTTTCAATGTGGCCTCTCCTCTGCCTTGTGGCAAAACCCCTTCCCAGAGTGCAGACAGCAGTAAAACCCTCCCACCCAGCACTTCTATTTTCCAACAATGTCAAGGTGAAAAGTCCCCCAAGTGAACCCTGAACTTTCTTCCGCTCAGCTCACAAAGCAGGAGCAAAGAACAAACCTCCTTTCCTGTTCCTCCTATCTCCCTGAATCCTTTCTCATTAAGGAAAGAAAAGGTCAATATTGGTGGTGTTGAAATGAAGCACAAGGACCGAACCGCCTCCTGCGCCTGGTGCAGGGTGCTGAAAGAGCCAAGCGTGAAGCAACATTTTCCAGAGCTTCCATCAGTTCAAGGGCTGTTTTGGCCTGCCAGTGTGCAAGGAAGGAGCCCGATTTCAGGAAGCAATTTGCAACCAGCCCCTTAGGAGACTAAGGGGAAAAGCACCTGTGAGTGGGTCATAGCTTGGCCTCTCCTGACAGAAGTTTGAAAAGTGTCTGGCAATTTGGGAAATTCAAGAGGTGGGGGACAAGTCCCACCAGGAGGATGCTGAGGAAACCTGAGGCTTGCCACACCAGAGAGCTCTTGGTGAGGCTTCCCAACTTGGCCCAAGCCACTGTCTCCCCTCCTCTCAGCATCTGTTTGCCAACCCATCCATGCAGGAAAGCCGCCACCTGAGCCTGTGTCATCCTCATCACGAGCACAAATTCTCAAAAGTGGCATGAAGAGATGATGGTTCCTACCCCACCACTTTACCCACCCGTCTTACCTCTGTGCAGCTGTCTGCTGCCTCTCCAGAGGTTCCTCTCCATGGCCTGGTAGATGCTGTCCTGGCCAAGCATGGATTTGGTCAAAGGGAACTGTCTTGTTCCACTTTCATCCCACCCACCTTTGTGTTTCCTCCTGTGCTGCCGTTTACTTTTCCCATTAACATCTCATCACCCTCTTTGAGTCCTGCCTGGTGATGGCTGCAAAGATCAAAGCTGGGACTGGCACTCGAGGTTTTGAGGCTGTAACCTGATGGGGAGTAGACTCCCCTGCATATTCTTGTGTTTTTCTCTTTGTCCCTCTCCATCCACTATTGCCTCTGCTCTTAAATCCCAGGCACTGTGGGTGCAGAGAGATGCCCCTTCAGTCTGTATTTATCTACCATCACTTATGATGCTGTCCTGGGTGCATTATGAGAGATATTGCCTAAGCCTGGATGAAAAACAGGGGCCGAAGTCCCTTGGGACCAGCATGGCAGTGATCAGCCTGTATGCTGCAAACTGAGCAGGGATGGAAGGCTTAAATGTCCCAGAATTTTGCAGCAAATATTGTCCTGTGAAAAATAGGAATATTTTTCCCTTTTCTTGCCCTGATTTGGTATCAAACCAAGTGTTTAAAAAGCCTGACTTTTCTCTAGGAATGGAAAATTTGATTTTCAACCAACCTCCCACTTGCAATCTTTGATCTGTTTTAGAAGGAACCTTTTTTTAACCTATTTTTTTCTTTTTCAGTGCAAACAGACATCATTTCTACACCACCCAAATACTCCTTTCTTGTGTACCAACAACACAAGGCATTTACCTTGGCAGACCAGGTAAAACAGTGCCCTGAGGGAAGCTGAATAGGCCCCGGTGATGAGTTACAGTGTCTAACACTTCCCAAGTACAATCACAGTGATTTATGACCGCTGACATGACAAAGATTTTGTCTGGTAGTGAGGAGTGATGGCTGCTGTCCCTCTAAGTGCTTATCATTTCTGGCAGCTTAATTGAATCCCGTTAACAGATGCAACAAAACTGAGAAACATTTCTCCTCCTAGGAGTCCTCACTGGACCAGCAAAGATGGTGTTGGCATTATTTCCCTGTTTTCAGGAATTCTTCTTTGAAATCAGAGGGTGCAGAAATGATCTTCCTAAAAAGAAAATGCCACCAAAGGAGTATATTGTCTTCATATTTGATATTAAGACACCTTGGCAGGAGAACACCCTCTGAAGATGGGTGGTAAGAGGGGACCCTTGGAGAGTTGCTGCAGTTTTCCACTGTGGAGTGATGTATCCCTCATTCAGCATGCAGAGGACTTGGGCTAAAGTCCAGCTTGGAGCCTTGCCCTCCTCTTGGGGATTTTGAAGCTTTTCAGACCAGTTGAGCAAAACCTCAGATATATGTGACAGCAAGGGCTTCCAGCCCTGGCCTGTGAGGTGTTCTGGGAGCAGCTCTGCAACATAAGAGTTCCAGCAGATGCAAGGGAGGAATCCAGGCATTTCTGACAGGCCTGCAGGCAGCTGGGAGTTCTGCAGGAGATCCCACTTTGCCTGGGTGGCTGCAGTGCTGCAAAGGGGCAGTGTTTGCTCAGCACCCGAGAGCAGCAAACCCAAGGCCACTGGAAGCAGAAGGAGGGAGAAAGCTCAAGACTTCAAAGCTGCTGTGTGCAGGAGGAGGCTAAAATGTGGGAGATGGTTTTTGATAAGATCCATCCATAGCAGCAATGGACACCTGTGACCTGCAATGGCTTTTAGGAAAGATAAAGTTGTGCATACAGCATGTCCGCTTGCAGCAGCTGAGCCGTGCTAGTCTCTCATCCGATTTCATGCATCAGGGTGTTATCTTTTTCTCGGGAAAGCCATGGAACTGGGTAGAATTTAAATTATACCCCAGAGAAGCTGGCTTGCTTCTCTGACAGAGGTCATAATGAGGGAGTCGGGATTCCAGTTATAGCTCAGCACAGCAGATGTAGCTGGGTTTGCAGATGATAAAAATACAGCCTTGTCTCAGGAATGCTGTAGAAGTGAGGCACGCGTGTGGCTGGCTTTTTTTTCAGAGCTGCTGTTTAACTCTGGCTGTGCTGTAAAACAGTTGTTCCCATTGGGAAATCAATATTTACAGAGTAAGCAGCAATGAGACATGGGCTGGGTGCCATCCAAGCACGCAGCAGGACCTGCTCTGTCGAATGCCTGCACCTCAAACTGTGAAAAATGTTACTCATCTTTCTTTTGGGGTAGGAGTAGCTTTTCATTACCAGCAATGAAAGCTATTTTATTTTTACTCTGCTCTGTAGGTTTTCCAAGGCCATCTTGCAAGGAAGGAGGCAGCCACTGAAACATGGAAAGCTACATTATATACTACCCTATATCACACACAGCTCCCCTCTTCTGATCAGAATTCAGGGCTTGGCGCACAGAATTAGCCACCTGCCCCAAAGGAAAGCAGTTCATCTCAGAAAGCAATCATAACTAACACTTCAAATACTGAACTTCCAACTTGAGCTCCTGCTTGATCTCATCTGTATATAATAGAATCATAGAATGGTTTGGGTTGGAAGGGGCCTTCAAGACCATTCAAACCCCCCTGCCATGAGCAGGGACAACTTCCATTTGACCAGGAGGCTCAGAGCCCCATCCAGCCCATCCAGCCTGACCTGGAACACTTCCAGGGACAGAACTGTTACAGGGACCTCCTCAGGGGTTCTGCAACTCTAATGCCCACAGACACCTTCCCCTGGAGGACAAACACCAGTGGCCTCCCTTCAAGGAGCAGGTCACTGAGGTGAGGCTCAGCTGGGACTAACACAAACCTGGCAATGCGGATGTGGACTCGATGCTTTGCTGTTCCCCAAGGCATTGCCAACGGAGGAATGCAGTACAGGCAGAGTGGCACGGCCATTCTCACTTTACTTGGTTACTACGATGAGTCCATGTCCTCTTGGATTTGCAACAACACACTTGAAGCTGGCTCTGTAATACTGCCTGGCCCAGTATTCCCTCCTGTTTGCAGAAGCACAGCTGTAAGGAAAATGTTCTGTTTCTAATCTCTGTTTACGCAGGATGGTGATAAAGAAATTCCTCCACAATCACTTAATCTCTCTTTGGGCTGACACCACCATCTATGCTCAGCCCAGCTCCAGAGCAGCAACACACGCAAACACACGACACAGTGATTTGTGGGCTAGGGAAGGACAGTCACGTGAAAACAATCTCTGTACCAAAGTACGCCTCCAATCTTGTGCTCAGTTTTAAACCTCTCATGGCAAGAAAGACATTGAGGGGCTGGAGCGTGTCCAGGGAAGGGCAACTGAGCTGGGGAAGGGTTTGGAGAACAAGTCTGATGAGGAGCAGTTGAGGGAGCTGGGGGGATTAAGCCTGAAGAAAAGGACCTCAAGGGGGACATTCTCACTCTCCACAACTCCCTGACAGGAGGGTGAGTGTCTTCTCCCAGGTAACAAGTAACAGAGGAAATGGCCTCAAGTTGTATCACAGGAGGTTTAGATTGGGTATTAGGTAAAATTTCTTCACTGAAAGGATAGTCAGATATTGAAACAGGCTGTCCAGGGCAGTGATCGAGTCACTATCCCTGGAGGTGTTCAAAAGGTGTGTGAGTGGCATTTTGGGACATGGTTTAGTGGTGGGCTTAACAGTGCTGGGGTAACAGTTGGACTCAATGATCTCAGAGGTCTTTTCCAACCTAAAGAATACTGTGATTCTAAGTTTTCTGCTGAGCACGATGAGTGAGAATGAGGTAAGCGTCCCACCAGGCAGGATGGTATTGAGAGGAAGGACAGCCCCATCTTCTGGAAGCTGAGGTGGTTGACGCTCTAGCCCAATTTTGGCAAGAGGTTTGAAGCAAGAAGCCTGTTTTGGGGTGGGTTTCTGCTGTAAATTCAGCTGGTCGTCTGCAGCAGTGAGGTGCCACTGGCATACGTGCTGTCCCCACCGCGAGCTGGCCTGCTCGTGTTAGTAAGCTCTGAGCAAGCTCTGCATGAACTCACTGCCTGGCCCTAAAGGATTGGCAAAACAGGAAACTCTTTCAAAGGTGTCTGAGGACTTGATGTTGACGTTTGAATTTCCCTTTCATATCGCTGCAGCATTTTTGTCCGGGCGCTTTATCCCTGCAGTGCAAAGCTGTAATTTATTTGTAGTCAGAGATTTTGTGCTTTTGAAATTAAAGCCAAGGCAGACAGAAAATAAAAGTATTCCAAGACACTTCAGTGTATTAGACAAATGTTAATTAGGGGAAGCTCAGTCTTTCCAGCCCTTGGGGCAAAGCTATCTTGCGTACCAGTAATTCAGAAAGAGGCAAAGCCGTTCTGCCTACTGAGATTTTTGGTTCTATACAGTTTGAGGAAAACACAGAATGTACTCATCAGTGGAAACAGAATTATAACACAATGGGAATAGCTTAGAAGGGGCTGAAGGGGTCTGAGGCCAATGCAGACTGTAGGGCCACAGCTGGGAAAGCAGCATCCTTGGTCAGCCAGGCACACAAGCAAGAAAATGGCCTGAGAAAATATGGCAAGGTTATTGTGGGAGCTCCTCTGGTCACAGTCCTACCTGTGAAATGGGTTCTGTCTGCTCACAGCCTGTGATCACAGGAGCAGGCAGAGTGCATCTCACTCTCTTCCCAGGAGCTTCTGGGAAACAGCTCCCAAAGAGGCAACTGGCAGTGATGGTTATTGAAAAATACACTCTTGAAGCTGCACCCGGAGCTGGCCACATTTTCCTCCCAATTTTCGGAAGAACTATGGGAAAAAAATCCACCAAGAATCTATGAATGTAACCCCTTTGGTGAAAGTCTATCCCATTTGTTACCCAACTCAGCAAATGTTAATGCCCTGGCCCTGAATTCAAATTCCCATCAGAGCCATTTTCCCCAGACAATGGCCTTCTTTGCCCTGGTAAACACAGAAAGTGAGCATTTCCTCAGAGGAAGTTAATTTGGCTTTTTAGACAACCCCTTCACACACACCAAAAAAAAAAAAAAGAGTGGACAAAACCTTTTCAATAATATGGGAAAGTATTATCAAACAAAACCTTTTCTGCTGAAGGGAAACACTTCCCCCAAGCCATTAAGATGCTAAGGGCCAACACATTACTTTAGTATTATCTTAAATTAAGAAAAGGAGATGTCCTTGCAGTTAATTTTACCAGTACACATACCTTACATTGAAGTCCTGACTTTATTTTAAAAGAGTGATTCATGCATTTAGCTTTTGGTTCATTTAAAACTTATTTTAGGAGTCATAACAAATCACACTTTGGAAGAGCAGAATGATTAATTTCTCAACTACATTTTTGCTTTGAAGTGTCTGTTGGCTGTTAATAAGTCCTTTTACATTCTCTTCAAAGTCACAAAACACAAATACACGTGGATGCTTTGGGCCAAAGGAGGGGGCTGAAAACCTGTCTGGCAGTGGGAATTTAGCTGAAAGGAGGAGGGGAGCTGCTATCTCACCACTCTGGGGAAAAGTGCTGCATTTGTTCAGCCAAAACCACTGCGTGTGGAGGCAATGGGAAAGCTGGGACTGGGTCTGCAGAGATCCTGATTTAGAGGGTGGAGTCTTGGGCAATGAACATTCCATGTTATTAGAAAACCACTAGTGTTTTCACAGCCCAGATATCATAAACCTAATATCTGTCTGACTGAACATTAAGTACCTTACAGCCCTGCACGCAGTGTTTGCTTAGTGGTGAATACTGTAGTCTCTGTGTCCTACTCACAGCTGCTTTCACAGTGTGTCTAGAAACACTCGTGCCTCTGAGACATGGAGAAACATGTAGGCTCAGAGGAGCAAATTGCCAGCTGACAGAGCTGGGCAGCCACCCTCAGAAGCCACCGGCTCAGGCTGGCTGAGGATGAGCCTCAAGTGCTCAGGAGTGAGATTTTTTACAAAGGCCACAGTCAGAGGAGAATGCTGAACTCAGGTGCTGATGCTCTGGACCACTGAAGTAGTGCAAAGGTCCTTCCACCCTCGGGGAAGCATTTCACCAGGAACACTGCTGCTACAAAGCAATTTCCATCCCAAGCCGACAGCTGTGCTGCCATCATAGCACAGAAGGGGGCAGAAGGGAGAAAAAAAAAAAAATCAAAGCAAGTTGGAATTGAGCAAGGGATATGCCATGAAAGGAGTTCTCTCTGGAAGACATAATTCTCAAAAACAAAAAAACTTTCTTTTGCTAAAATATTTCATATTTCTGTTAGAGAGAGTCCCATTTAGCTGTTTCACTTTGGACACTTAGCTTCAAACCAGAAAATGCCACTGAACATCACACATTTCCTTTTCAAAGGAAGCTATTTTGACAGCAATTCCTCAGCTGATCTTCCACAGCCACTTCACAGAATCCACCACCTTCCAAGGGGAAGGACGCTTTGGAAGACTGTATGTCCTGAAGCATCCAAATAAAAACTTGAGTGGGAGCACAATTTGGCCATGTGGGAACTGCCCGATTTTTGCAGAATTAAGGGAAATGAAGTTTGGGCTGTGAAACCAGCTCCTCGCAGAAGAGAGAAAGGTGATGCTTTTGCACTGGCGTTCCCATGATCCAGTGGCACCAAACGGGTTGTCGCTGGGCAGAAGAGTTTCAGGCTGTCAGGAAGCGTTTCCATGTGAGGAGAACCTTTCTGCCAAATACATCAACCCAGGGAATCCACGCCCTTCCAAGCAGAAGGAAAAATCGGAATTTTCCGTGTAGAGAATGGAAAGGTTTGGAATGCAAGTCAGTGCTGGAATGTGCCCGGATGTCCGTGTGGATTTTGCTAACCTGCAAGGCCGGACTGGGAAGATGGGATCCCTGCACCCAAAGGTTATGCTGCAGCCAAAAAGGGTATTGAGTAAAAGAATGAAAGTTGTTGGTTCTGTCCTCTGTTTGTTGTTACCTGTGGTTTGGGTTTGCTCTGGTGAATCTATTGGCTGTTGCTGAGAGCTGGGAGAGGGGCAGGGCTGAAGAGCTGACCGAAAAAGGAAGGAGGATGAGAGGGGAGGGGACGGAAAAGTAAGCGGTGGTTAGAGAATGGAAGTTCCTGAGTAGCCATCCCATGGGAAACGGGACAGGGACCTGCCCCGGCTGCGACAGGGTAGAAAAAGTAGCAGTTTTGTTGGAGGGGGTGTGTGTTGGGCTCTCGGGGGTGGGAGAGACCGGGCTGGGCTCTGCTGACTTGTTACAAATAACCAGTTTGCTCTTGCTTCGCAGAATTTGTCTGCACTTCAATGCATGGGAAAGTAACGAGTGGAAGGCTAAAGAAGAACGCCGCTTGTGCTCCTGATCCCTTCAACACTCAGCACAAGGAGCTTGAGTGTGGGCCGGCTTCTCCTTGGGGACGCCTCCATCCGTGCTGGCTGAAGCAGCGTCCCCATTCTCGCTGGGTTCCCCTTGCAGAGCCTCAGCCCCGTTGTGTCAGGGCCCCTGGGGAGGTGGGGGAGTCCCAGGGGAGAGGTGCCTGCCGTGTGAACATTGCCCCTGTCTGGTCCCACTGGAGAGGTGCCTGCGGCGTCGCCGTCGCCCCTGTCCCTTATGTCCCTGTGTTCAGGTGGGCGCAGAGAGGACGGGGGCTCCTGCCTGCCCCGCGTCCTGTCTGCCTGGGGGGCCTGTCCCAGGGCAGCCGGGCTGTGACTGCAGCCATGCGTCCCCCTCTCGCTGTGCCCGGCACTAAGCCGGCCCTGCTGCCCTGCTGCCGGAGCCCTGTCCCTGGGCAGAGCCATTCCCTCCCTGGGCACAGCCCCATGGGGGGCTCCCTGCTGCGGCCTGGCCCGGCCCCAGAGCAGGAAGGCCCCTGCGGGCGGCACCGGGCTGGCGGCGTGTCCCCAGCCGGCTGCGCCCGGGCAGCGGCCTCAGCCGTGCGGGATGCAGAGCTGCGGGAGC
>VZTI01000239.1:0-36099 GCA_013397865.1 Struthidea cinerea
TAATATGTTATGATATAACAGTATATTGCTCTGCAGCATTAATTATTGCATGTACTCATTACAATACTCCAAGACATTAGAATTTCATGGTTTTTTACCAAAAGTACATGCTGGGTCTTTTCATTCTGAAAGTTTGTTTCCCCAGTTTTAGAGGGGAAAGCTTCTTTAAAAATGGGAGTGAATTAAAAGTTGCAAAATTTTAAATATTTGTAGCCTTTAGGATAAAAAAGTGGAAAATAAAGAGCTCTATTTCTAGCCTGCTATATTTGAACTAAAAAGATTTTTGGTAAAAAAAAGTACCAACCAAAGAAGCAAATCAAATCTCATTTTTAGGGGGAGATTTTGGAGGATCTGATTCAATACATTTTGCAGTCTTTGAGGCTATGAGACTGAAACTCCTTCCTGTTTACCTGTGGGCTCATGGTGAGAAGACTGACAGTTGGGTTTCAATTTTTTGCATGTGGAAGTGAGAGGAGTTTAAATCAAAAACTTGAGTTTCTGTCCTGCAACCATGTTCAAAGTAAAATGACCTGGTGTTTCTGATTATGAAGCTATATCATCAATAGCCATAGCTTGAGGAGCCACACAGATGTTTTGGCCTCCATTCCAAGAAAGCAACTAAGCACCTGCTCAGACCAAGGATCTTGAGTATCTTTATTATTTTTGTGGTAGACTGTAAAAGGATAAACTTCAAGTGCAGACCAAGCTCTTCAGTGTCTTGTGGGAGCGTGCCTCTTGAGTCGTTGTTACTGGAAATAATCACTAGGAAGTCAAAGGTAAAACAGCTTTCAGAGAATAATGATTTTATTTGAAGTTTTTATAAAATCTTGATGGCATAAAAAAATCATGCGAGCATATGTATCTATATAGCAGAAGGAACTCTTATTTGGATGTTAAAACTCCCAGATAAACAATCTTGCAAAGGTCTGTTTCTTTCTACTGCAAATATTCAAGAGTGCCTTGAATGATGAGCTCTGGTGTAGATATCTGCAGTGCAAATGCCCAGAGCTAGGTAAGACATCCCATCCCTGTCCCAGAAAACCCCAACATGGAGTCTCTCCACAGGCTCAGAAGCCCAGGTGCCACCTTGGGTTCTGTGTGGAGGTGTCCACTCCCCAGAAGTAGCCTGTGCTCCTGTGGGGAGCAGGCCTTTAACAGCTTTCAGGCTAGTGGGGGTTTATAAACTCTGTCTCAGAAATGTCTTTTAGTCAAACAGATACATTTAGGCAAGGGAAACAGGTTTTCAGGCACAGGGAGGTTTTATGTGCAGAGGACTAACTCCTGATGCTCCAGGATGCCTGACTTTCACCTGGAGACCCTCTGTGTATAAAAGTATCATACACTATATGTACATCAGATGCTTGTCCAGGCTGCAATGGATGCCACTCCTTCAAATAACCTAGGTTTTTTACCTTGCTCTCTTGGGCACCACAACACTGAAATCATGTTGAGAATATTGCTCCATTGCTCTAAACCTCTTCCATAAATGAGAATTGGGAGGTGAAGCCATTACTTAGTCATTTCTACACTTCATTACATAAGTATCACTCAACAGTAAAATGTACTTGGTCACAGTTATGCAGAAGACACTGCAGTTTTTTTCTTCCACTGAGGTAATCAGAGTCTTCTCCTCTGGCCACCTGCATATTCTCAGTGTGAAACAGAAATCATGTGTAGGGCAGAGCATTAGTTAC
This sequence comes from Struthidea cinerea, assembly GCA_013397865.1. NCBI lineage: Eukaryota > Metazoa > Chordata > Aves > Passeriformes > Corcoracidae > Struthidea > Struthidea cinerea. The sequence goes on from VZTI01000239.1 coordinate 1,695, forward strand.
CAAACAGCAGTGGAACTGTACTTGAAAGACTTCGAAGTGAGGAAGGAGTTAATCATTGCAAAATAGTCATTTCCTGAGCCCTCTGGTTGGATGAGTAAAAACTTTCAACTATTTCTATTTCTTCTGTGTCATTTAAGAGGCTTTCAAGGTGCACTGTACCTCTCAGACCAGGTAAGTAGTACAGCTTTTCACTTCTTCATTGTTTATTCATAATAGTTTTTCAGAGGAGCCAGACTCCGTCAAGACTGATTTTTTCTCCCTCCTATTATTTATATCTGAAGGGAGAACTAAGTTCATTGCAATCCAAGAAGTACATGTGTCTCTTTGTGCCAGATGACTGTGAGTTGTAGAAATAAAGGAAGAACTGTACGGCTTCATAATAGAGCAAAGATAATTAAGAAATTACGTTGCACATATTTAGAAGTCAGAATTATTACAGCAAATACTGCAGTAAAAGAGAAAGAAAACTCATCTCCAGTTTTAAGGAGTTCACTCTGCAAAAACCACTATCAAAATAAGGAGTTCTCAGGTGCACAGTTTGCTTTAGTGAAGAGAGTAGTAAAAATCATAGTGTTTCTTCAACTCTGTTTTTAAAAAGAGGAATAATGAGCTTCTATGTATTGGGGGACAGAAAAAAAATCAAACCCAGATAATTTTGGACCAGTTTTAGTTGTAAATCTGGACATGATATCTATCTTTAGCTATTGCAGAGTCATTTTCTGTACTCATCGTGAGACTGCTCCGGAGGTTTGCAACAGCCCAGCATACACACAGAAGCGACTGTGGAACCATATCATAAAATGATATAATTTCATCAGGGTCTTTTGGTGCATAAAAACTGAACTCAGACAGACGGGCACCAGAAGGAAGTTCTGTAACACAGCGCACTTTTGCATACGGCATTTGTTGCCTCTTAATAGACAGGGAGAGAGACTATTTGTGTAAAAAACTTTTTGTTTTGTTTAACAGTTCAGAAACAAGAATAAAATAGCCATCTGTGGGGCAGTTATTGTAATAATGTGCTGTCATTGGGCCACATACAGAAAGGGAAATTGTATATGCTATGCTGATCACTGAGTGAAATCATACACTAGTATGGCATTTGTGGGTTTTTCAAGACTCAGGGGTTTTTTGTCTTTGCTTGTAATCAGTTTTAATGTTTGGATATTGACTCCTCAAATGTTGGTATAAACACTTTCTGGATTTTATACATAGTGGTCGGGAGAATCTAGTTAGGACTTTTAACAGCATGGGTTTGATTCAGACACATCATTTCCATCCACGTTGGGACTTCATGCCTAAATCACTTCCACCTTACTAGTGAGGTTGCTGTCACAGTAGCAACCGGACCTCTGTAGTGAATTTCACCCTCAATAGACTCAATGAGCCACTTGAATTTTTGTCACTGCATCTACAGATGGGGAAGGAATTCAGATGAATCCCAGCTGGTGCCAGAGTTGTGCCCTGGTTTTTGCAGCTCCCCAGTGCAGGCAATCTGATCAAGAATCCTAGTCTTCCCCCGAAAACAGCTCTGTCAGTTTAGACACAACCAGAGAGCATGTCACCATTCTGCTAGGGAAGAGGCTACGGCATAGGTAGAAGCACTTGCATCAGCCTTAGGTCTCCTCAGTTTCAACATCAACGCTAAGCAATTTGCTGTTCCTTACAGGTCTGTGTGGCCTCAGTTGGTAAATACTTGCAGCCTATGCCATAGTTTGCTGGAGGAAAGCTGGCTGAGGTGTGCCTGCCATCCTCCAGTCACATTTCTCAGTTATTGCATAGGCATGGCTCAAGGGAAAGTGCTCAGCAGCTTTGTGTGGGAAGAGCAAGGTGAACCCAGCATCTTACCCACTGCTTCTGCCTCCAGTTTTTAGCATCCCTTCAGGTACATTTATTGAAAATGTGTATTCACCTTCTGTCTTGCAGCGTGGGCTTGGGTTCAACTCAGATGCATCTGCCTGGGCAGATAATTTTGCTTTCACTGATGACTGTAAGTGCAGAAAAGGCCAGCTTAGATGATTTAAAAATGTTTGCCCTCGGTGCTCTCTTTCAGCATCAATATCTTTGTTTGATGTGGGAAAAGGGTGCGCTCCTCGTGTCTGTGTCGTAGGGCAGCAGACGTTATGTGTAGCGGCAATGCGTAACAGCACTGGAAACAAACAAATACTAGAAAGGTCATTCCTTGTATGGCAGGTTTGGTCTGCCGCAGAAACTGCCGCGTTCTGGTCAAGTGGCCAGAGCGGGTAAACCCAGACACAACTCAGCCGCAACAAGTTATCTTGTGGTAGACTCCCCTTTCCTGCTCAAAAATGAAGACACACCATGACTGTGTGCTGTTGGTTTGCACATGTATTGCCACTTAAAAACTTTACTTCACATTTGCATAGTTTCCAGATAAAAAGTTGTTTTGAAACAGAAGTTTAGGGGGCTTCACTGCTGACAACTAATGTTTGCAAAGCTTTCAGCTGGACAGAAGGGAGGTTTTCTTACCAGGCATATTTATTGACACTATTCCCATGCTTTTCACAGAGTGCAAAAGGAGTTTGAAAATGTAGCTCTCCTCTGAAAAATGACATTACAGAAATGACATTACAGTTTGGACCTTGACTACTGCTTCCAGAATTCCTGGATGAAATGAGCTCTATTTATAATTAAGTGTCTGTGCGATTGTTGTTTTGGCTTGATTATTGTTACTGCCAGCTCTCAAATGGGAAAGTCAAACTGGTGTTCCTCTTGGGTTTACTATTTATACACAGGAAACCTGAGAGGGACTCAGCCTGAGAGCTAAGGTTGTTACTTAAAATAGGTTTCTAGTGGGTAATATAATCCAATTTTTTGTCTAAATTTAGTTGCTAATCAATAAGAAATATCCCACAGGATTAATTTTCTACGTCTTTGAATCTGGTAGTGTCAGTTTGATCCAGTCTCTTTTCATATATTTCTGATTGGAAGCCTTCTGTCCTTACGGAAATTTTCCATTGGTAATCTTATTTTTCAGTACTGATGAATATTTAACTAAAGTTAAATACTCAGAGAAAGAGAGAGAGAAATCTGTGTATGCTTCCTGCAACAGCTCAATGTTTCAATACTGGGTTTTAGCTCTCATTGATATCCTAACAGAGAGATTCTGCTTTTTTGTGTACAGAGTGATGAGAGTCCAAGAGTTTTACAGGCTGGGGCCAGGGATCTGTAAGCTTGGTAATCAAGAGCTGCACATTTCTGTCACATTTTCACACTACTGCATGAGAAATTCAGGCTCAGCAGCTGGCGAATTGAAAATCCTCACTCTCCCAACTGCTGACTAAGTCTTGAAATAAGAACAGAAATCACACCTTGGTATGGTCATGAAGAAGCAGCTAGGGCTACTTACTGTGAGATACACTGCACCTGATTCACCTCTGCAGAAACGAGAAGGGAAAATAGCAAACCAACAAGAAGTATGTGCTCTTTTCTCTTCTCTTCATCTTCAGATGTCTATATTCTGAAACTTCAGTAGTCCTGCACAGGTATGTTTTACAGCTAGTGAACAATATATTTAAGGCTACGAAAGAAAATGTTATCAGCGCTTGTCACTGAATTATCTTTAGATATGTTGCTTTTTTTTTGTTTGTTTGTTTTTGTTTTTCTTTTGATTCTCTAAAGACTTCTTTTTTGTTCCTTTCTGCAGCTCTTAGAGGAAATCTGATCTGCTGCAGCACGGAAATATCAGCGGTGAGATGGCGAGACAAATTCCTTAGGGAGCTGCCTGTAAGTCTGGTCAACATTTAAGATGAAAAGTTTTGCATTTTCTTTGGCAGGATGTTACATGCAGAGTTTAGCTGTATGAGGCAATTGCTGAGGCAATAAGGGAACATTCAGGAACACAAGCCTCTGCTTTGGGTAGGTGAGTAAGCACAAAGGCAGAAATAATCTTGTTAAGATTTTTTCTTTCTTCCCTGGCCCGCTCCCCGGCTCCAGCCCCCAACTTCTAAAAAACATCATTGGTCTTTGAGACTCCCTAAATGATGCCCGATCGAAATCCTGTTCTCCCAGAATCCTGGATACACAGTCTCGAAGTGGATGAGGACAGAGGGCGGTATTGGGACAGCAGTTGACAGGAGGAAGACAGACTTTGGGTTACGTGCTGCTGCTGATGAAAGTGGATTTGTAGAAGGCAGCAAGGTGTGATTCTTTCAGCTCTTTCCATCAAATATTTTGGAGAAACCCCCGAAATATCCAGGTCTCGGAAACATAAAAGTAAATCTTGGCGGCAGCACGGGTGTGTCTGCACCCTCTAGTGGGCTACACAGAAAACGTTTTTACCCAGCAGTAACTTTCCACTTCATTTGCTGGGACCAGTCATATCCTGATCTTTAGCATATTTGACACACCTGCAATAACTGTTCTCAGCCTCCGTAACATGATGGCTGTATCCAAACTTCTTTTTTGGGATGGTCTGTTCTCTGTCATAACTCGTGAACTATATAAGAAGTTGATTGTGGCTCAGAGTTGTTTGAGGGAGCATTAGTTTGTGTGAGATAAAACTGTGCCAGAACTGTAACAGCCAAAGCAATTGAATTTCATGGTCTGAGCATTGTTCTGAAAGTGTTAAATTTACTAATTTTGACATACTTTACCTGTAGTAAAATCTCCCTTGTGCAGATGGTATATTCCTCAGAGTCCTAAGTGTACATACTACAGAATGATTCTTCAGCACAAAAAATCAATGAACAACCTGTTTAGCGGGAGACCATTTCCTGTCTCATTGTTCAGCTCTCATCTGCTTGCTGCTGGAGGACACATGCTGACTGAGATGTAGAACTACAGGAAAAAGCAAAGCAGCCTTGTGATTTTAGTGACTGAGCGATGTTCTGGGAAATACGATTCTGCCACTGATTCTACCTGAAAGTAGATGCTGAGAAAAGCTTTTGTGATGCTGAGAAGAGGTCACCTTCTTAAGAAAAGGATACATGTGAACTGCCTGAAATTGAGCTAGGATGGAACTTCAGGTCTTCAGCTCCAAACAGGGAAAATTCTGATGCAGCTTCTGACCGCTGGGGAGTTATACAATAGCAGTTGCTTCTTACAGCACAAGATAGCAGTACTTAAAGATACTTAGAGACAAATATGGAGAAGATATCCATTAGCATTTACAGAACAAATGGATTTTGACAGGACTGAGATAGCTGATAGCTGAGATAGCTGAGATAGCTGAGATAGCTGGTGCCACTGAGGAGAATGCTTAAAGCACATCAGTGAAAATATGTTTCTTCTTTACAAATACAAGTGCTTCCTTTTCAAAAGGTCAAAGAGTAGGAAATAAAACTCCTTCTATAGAGCACTCTCCTAGGAGAAAGAGCATGCACACTCAGCTCTGCCTTTGGAAAGTATTTAAAGGCTTATCCACCACCTTCCTTGCTAGCTAGGTAGTATGCTAGAACTATGACCTGGGCTGAATTGCACCCAGCCAGCAGAAGCTGGAAGAATAAGCGAAAGAGGACAAAAGAAGTCAGAAGCCTGAAATACCACAACAGCTAGAAGGCTAAAGATCTTATCTCTAGTCCCCTCTTCAGAGACACCGTTTCATGGTAATCACTGGGTAACTCCAAAGGCCAAACTAAAGACTAGATTCCAGGCCACGTCCACTTACTTGATGGCTGCTTCTGTCACTAGACTAGAGAACCTCTTGCCCTCTTTCATGGCATTTTTGTCTTTCCCTGAGTAGTTGTATTGATAATTTTTTAGTGTGCATCTCTGATGTGAAAGATGGGCAGTACCCAGAAGTTTTGTGGCTAAAGCAATCTCCAGCTCAGATAAGAAGTCCCATGGTCAGATTTGGGAGGCAGCTTAAGGCATCTATTTCCTGAAATTAACCAGTACTTTATCATTTAAGACAGGGAAGGGAAGTGGTTTTCTTCTATAAACCATCCTAAAAAATTGCAGCAAATTAAATTTAGTCCCCAAAAAGAAAAGGCGACAGGGAATTTTATCAAAAGGAGCTTTGGCAAAGAGGTTCAAGGCTCAGGTCTCGCTGTAGTTTCCCTGTGAGAGTGAGTAGGTTCTGTGAAACTATTTTTTCCTCAAGTTTTCATGTTTTTAAGGCTCATCCTTTGTCTGCACTGGATGATCTATGTCTGTGGCATGCGAAGAGTGCTGACTTCACATTGTTCCTTATCATTTTGCTGACTAGTTCAGATCCCATTCTGAGACACCTAAGCCTTCACTGGTGTCTTCATCCTTCCACCCATGTGATGCTTATCTTACAGAGCTTGAAATTCTGTTTCAGATCTAGCTTCAAGGGGTTCAGCTTTCAGAAACAGGCACCAACTCTGAACTCCTAATTTTCAAATGCTTATGAAAAGATATCTGGATCTGACTTGCAGAGTATTGATTACTCACAAATCCAGGTATGGTCAATAGAAATGTGGCTTTGAAACAGTAACATTTTATTTAATACCAAATGCTCTTAGAAATGACATCCTGGGCAACTCAGGGCCTCCATTCCTCACTTTCCTCTTTGTAATATGGGGTTAAATAATCTTCATATTAGAAGAAGGCTGAAAATAAGAAATTTGCAGGTCTTTCTGAAGCACTTTGATGCTACAGCACTGGATGCCATAAAAATGCAGCAAAATCAGTTGTTTATTTAGTATTTATGACGAGTTTGAACAGTGCATGGTACATAGGGCATAGTGTCATTCATTGAACAATCAGAAGAAAAAAGTCTAAATTTTTCTAATAGACTATTTTGCCTTTGGAAAATTGTCGGGAAGGCATTGGTTCCAACAGAGATCAAGTGGAAAAGGGCAAGCTTAAACATGTCCATTTTCCAACCTGTGACTTGTAGAGTTTCTTGGCAGCTGGGCTGATTTCCTTTCTTCAGCTTGTTGACTTCCACCATTTCACTAGTAGGATCATTCAACTGAAGAGCAACCAGGGGAACCTGCTGATGAAATTCTGGCTCCCAAGCTCTTCAGCTGTTTATTTGTTCAGGCTTCTAGAACAGTAACCTTCCTGAGATAAATGGGCATTGTGAGCATTTCAACATGGAAGGAAAAGACAAGACATTTTCATAAGGGACACCTTCCATTCCCCTCAATCACATGTCTCTGCAAAGCTGGTGATCTCAGTTACACAGTGTTTAAATCCTCAGTGCACTGATCCTCAGTGGTTGTTGGGGTCTTAAGAAATACATAGTCAGTCAAAAAGTTTGCAACCCATCCATGATTGCAGCTAACAGAAGTTGGCTGCTAGCATGTGAATGTGAGACTGAGTTAAACAGAAGCAAGATCAAGCATACAACGTCTTCTTATTTGCCCAATTTGTGACCTAAATCTGTATGTCCCTGTCAAAGAAAATCACTGGAACCCACTCTTTCACGTGAAGATGTGCCTTCTTGGTCCCATGGGGCATAAAGATATCTTTAATATCTCTAAGAGGACGAAGAATGAAGTTTCCTGTTACGTGTCTGGCTTTTGCAACCTCGGCAATTCTCAGCAGTGCAGATACATAATCTTAAAATCTGGTCTTGGTGGATAAAATGGCCTCACAAAATCACCACTGAGGTCTTTTGTGGTTAAATGCATGTTAAATGTTTGACATTTAAAACCATATATACTTGGGAAAGTTATTTTTTGAGTTTTTGTAAATGAAATGTTTTCCACCAACAGCTCTTCTCTGACAAACTAACAGGATATGGCAGTTTTACATGTTATAGTAGGCTGATAGGTTTGTTCAACTGACATGTCTATTTCTGCTAATGTTTGTGGGTTGAGTACAAGATTACCCCCACAAGAGGGGCAGAGATCATAGCCAATATGGATATCAACAACATAAATGGTTGATCTGCCCTGGGCTTGGAAATATTTACACTGATTCTCAGCACCGCCCAGTTTTTGCTGGTGCAGTAATGCAAAAACCATCTGCAAACTCTCACAGCAGTGCCTGGGAATCACTTTGTTATATGGGAACACCAGCATGTGGGAAGACTATTGCTATGCCAGTTAGCAGCAGGAGAGCAGAGAGAGAGAAATTGTATTACCGAAAAATCAGTTCCTTTGGTTGTGTCAAGTCTTCTGACTGCTCTGACTTGTCTTTGGGACTATTGTAGTCATGAGTGTAGAAGGAAAAATAGGTGGTCAGAAACAGAACTATTTAGTCTGGAAAAGACCCTCAAGGTCATCGAGTCCAACCTTTAACCCAGTACTGCCAAGTCCGCCACTAACCCGTGTCCCCAGGTGCCACATCTATACATCTTTTAAATACCTCCAGGAATGGTGACTCCCCCATTCCCCTGGGCAGCCTGTTCCAATGCCTGACAACCCTTTCAGGGAAGGAATTTTTCTGTTATTCAATCTAAACCTCCCCTGGTGCAACTTGAGACCATTTCCTTTTTTCAGCTGTTACTTGGGAGAAGAGATGTAGCCCCATCTGGGTCCAACCTCCTTTCAGGTGATTGTAGAGAATGATAAAGTCCCCCCTTTTCTTCAGACTCAACAGCCTCAGCACCCTCAGCTGTTCTTAGTAAGACTTGTGCTCCAGACTCCTCACCAGCTCCGTTGGTCCTTCTCTGTACACTCTCCAGCACCTCAATGTCTTTCTTGCAGTAAGGGGCCCAAAACCGAAAATCTTTGCCATCTTCAAAAGGGCATGTGGTCACCTGGAGATTTGACTTCCTCAAGTTTGGAATAAAAACCACAGTGTTGCAGCTTGCCATTGCCAACCATTTCGTTGTTCACACTCACATGCTACAGGAGCTGTAAATGCTCCCCTGCCCCCACCTGCCACAGCACAGTAAAAAATTTTACACCTTCTATATATGATCAGCCTAAACTTTTCTAGTAAATCTGAAGAAAATAAGTAGGGGCTTCCTCACAAAGAACAGGCCAGAAATTCAAAGCATGCCAGGTGTTAGAAGTAAAGCCACACTTATATGTTAAAGATGTTTTGGTGTCCACCTTTGGGCTCAAGAGAACTGAATGCTAAATACTTTCACTTCCTTCAATGGAAGATAAGTGTATGGTCCATTCATAAAATGGGTCTGTCACATGTTGGGTCAAGCAGGATTTGATGTAGGATTTGCAGACTGATATTTGTATCCACAAGAAATACTTTGTCTTCTATTCTGAGCTGCACTTTCCTTGCTTTGACCCCAGACTGAAAAAAGGGATGGGTGAAAGGCATTTTCAACAGTTAGGATGAGACGGCAACACTGCCCCATTTGGGGACATAACACCAACACGTGTGGATCCAGTGGCTCTGGGGACAGTAGAAAACACTAGTCTATTTTCTTACTGTGACTTGAAATGGATTAACATATAATGAATATTGTCCTTATTGCTATTGCACACGTCTGCAAACTTCTCCTGAGTTATTATGGCCATTACACACAGAAAACCATATGCAGTTGCACTTATCAGGGAAAGGAACAGCAAAACATTAGGTGGAATTATAAATGTCTGAATTCCAGGCTTTCATCCCGTTGGCCAAATAATCTATGCAATGCTCAGAAACTCAGGTAATCTCGGGACTTTCACCCTTTATCAGCCAATTCACATTTATTGAGGGAGAGAGGAGAAGTACAGACTCATGTGTATAGACCAAAGATCCTTTTCAAAAAAAGCTGGACAACAGCTGGGCTCAGTAGTTCTTTGGGTTTTATTTAAATTCTTGCTTCTATGTTAAAGTGAACAAGTGAAAGTGTTTGATACCTGTTCTGGCTGACAGTTACCCAGGACTCCCACTTTCCCTTCTGGATTCTCCCATATCACATCCTTCTCCGACAGATGAGGCTACATGCTCACCCACAGACTTCATTTGTCTGATAAGAAAGTGTACCAAAATACCAGAGTCTTTCACTTCTAAGTCCAAGCAGCCCACTCCTGTTTCTGAGAATAGCATTCACTGACTGACTCATAGAATTGCCTGGCCCAGCATCTCAGTGCAGGTTATCTCCATTATCTCTACCGTGCTCCACAGAGCCCTGGCCCTCACCTTTCATTTCTGCAGACCAGTGTCGTTGTGCCCTTTTTCTTTCTTCTGGGAGAAAGACGATAGATTCAGGTTGAGCTTTCCGCATGGACATTAATGTCTCAATGCTCACCTCCTCCTCCAGAGAAATGTGCTGTAGAGACTTGTGGGGGCTTATTTCCTTTTTTGAGATCTGAGCCAAAGCTTAAGTCTCTTGATGTGTAGCCATCAAAGGCATTGAAGATAATAAATAACTCACAGTAGTGCTGGTAAATAAACATCTTGCAGACTGTTACTCACTGCCTTATTGTTTCATGCACAGTGTTAAATGGGATTATATAGAAGCAGAAAGTTAAGTTTGCAGCAATTAAACTTCTAAATATCTCTGAACATTGAGAGTAAATGTTTTCAATTTTATATATTTATTTTATATTTATTTTATTCATGTTTATTTCACTTATTAAATTAATTAGTCCTAAACCATCCCTCAACTAAATCCTTTCCACGACCACTCCCATTGGTAAGAAATTATGCCATATATTTTGGCAAGGCCTTACATACAGACAGTTGCAAATTACAACACTTTTTTGAATACATCTGCAAGACATTGACTTAAGCATTAATTTTTTTTAATATGTTAGGGCTACAAAGATTGTATTTCTGCTGAATCACTACTGTCAGTCATGAAAAATGCAAGGAGTATTGCCCCAGTGGAGAAACAGCCAAATATGATAAAATTTTTTAAAAGCCAGCAGAGCATTCTGAGATCAGAATTACAGAATATGTAAATGTTCTTTGCAAATCAGTTTGTGTTTATCTTTTTTACACTGACAGTCCAGCCGTCCTTTGTGGCAAACCCCACAAAGGGTTCTAATGTACTTGCTCTGTTTTATATACTTTTGACCCACTTGATCTCAAATTAAATAACTAGATAGAAAAAACAGTGCTATCTTACACTGAAAAGGTTTGGAAACCAACCTCTCTTCTCCTTATTAGAAATAATCCCTTCAACTTCATGTTTCAGTCTGGATGGGTGAGAAAACTGTGCTTGTTTTTTTGGCTAAAAGTGTAGTGTTTCCATTTCTTAAGTTCTTGTTGCATTTTCCACTAGTTATGAACACCCACACCCCCAGGAAGAAAAAAAAGAAAAACCAAAAAAACCCACCTAGTTTGGGGCTCTTCTGTGTTGTTTATACACCATTTAAAATGTCATCAAGTGTTTCTTAACTTTCTTCTTTGCTTAAAAGCAGATTGTTTCAACCACTACTTCCTTATTTCTCCTCCCTTCCTCTTAACTCTTTAACAGAGAATCTCTACTTGTGCTTTTTTTCTTCATTTACAGTCTATGAATAAGCAGATCTGTGCATCTTTCCAGCCAACTGGGAGTATGAAAGCCAAGCAAACTTTAGGGTAGATTTTCATCAGAACAGCAAGATAGAGTTGAAGAGCTGGCAACAGTTTGCTAGGAGTGGGGGGAGAGGTGGTGTCAGGCTCTTACCACTGAGAATCTTACAGTCTTCTCATTCATCCTTCTAACAGAGTTTTATTTTGACAGCCTGCATCACAGATAGCATTGTATTGTCACCACACAACACTGAAAATGACCTGATCATCTGCTGCTTTCCTCAAACACTGTCCTTCAGTGATGCACCCACATACCCACTGATAGGAGTTAGTCATGCCAGCAATGACAGGATGTCACAACAGATAGCTGAGGTCTCGTGCTGGGGAAAGAAAGTGTGTGTAAGCTCCTCCACGTATGTCCTGTGAGCCTCCTTCTGTTAAAAAAACATTGGATTAGTGCTACTCTGAGGCCAACCTGAGCCATGTTGTAGCTCCATGAGCACAGCTTTCATTCTCACTGGAGTCCTTTTCTCTGGCCTGGCTTCCTAGGTATTTCCCTGTGTAATTGCCCCTCTTGGCAGGAAAAAGTAGTCAGTGTAAGCACAGAATCTTTATACTGTTGTTCTCCCATTCCAGCTACGCAGGGGAATAGGTAAAGGGTCTTAGCAAGACATAGAGCGAGTAGATACCTGTACCCCTGTAAGCTGAAGCTCATCATCACGAGATCATCCATCCAAACAACGCAGGAAATCAGGAATGTTTATTCAACAAGAAACAGCCCTACTTCATCCCTGCCTGTCGGGGTGGGGGGAAAGATACATGAACACTCAGCCAGGTGATTTGCAGTGAAGGCATCACACCCACCTGCCAAACTCACCCTCACACACTTCCACAAGTACCTTATATCTGCCTGGGTGAATGGTGCAAAAACGTGGAGTTGGGCCAGGTAGCTTTTCTATGCTGAATGTCTTTCCTAGTCTGCTGGGACAGGATATCTGTTCTCAAGGAGTTTAGCAAGACATTTTTACTCCATGATCTCGAAGACTGACTGAGTGGCAGTACACTATGGAAGACCTGCCAGGGTTCTTGACCTAGGGAAAAGCAATTGGGACTGCTATAAAAGCAGTAAAGGCAAGTATTTTTATTTGACTGCCACTGATTCTTACAACAGAGGATGAAGACCATCCATCCAGGGTGGGACTGTGCTCACCAGTGAGTGATTTAGCTAGGAGCACAGGAGATTCTTCTGCAAAAGGGGCATAATCCCAGAAGGCAGAGCAAAGCAAATGTGCATTTGTGACTCACATTATATGCCTAATGTCAGGCCTCTGCAGGTTCGTATGCCTGACCTACTTGCTGGGATCCACTCCAACCCTACACTGAAGGAGAAAACCTTCATCACACGTGGAATTTCCAATTACTGACCTTTATGCTACCACTGAAAAAGGCTTTAGGAGCCTAAATACTCTTCTGTTGTTATTAAGTGCTGAAACTCAAGACTGAGGTCTTCAGTTGCTCAGCTTTTGCTAAAGGTGCCATTATCAAAACTACGAACCCCAGTCACTAAGTCCTCAGAAGCCCATATATCCTAATACCCAGCTCAGGCTGAAGGCCTGAAATAAACCACAGTTGTGGAGTGGGGGGAATTCTGTTCCCTTGAGCTGCATCAGCTGGAGGACCCAGTATACCATAATCAAAACAATTATTGGAGACTTACTGGAGTACATCCTGCATGGGAAGCAAGGCATCAGTGCCATGTGCCCTTTAACCCTGTGGATACTTAGGGCTCCCTACAGACTATGGGTGTTTAGCTGGCCTGATTGGAACCAAGCATTCTTGCAGAAATGTATTGACCATAATGCTATTTATCTCCAACTTGTCTTTACTCCTGCTGCTGAATTTGTTCCAGTTTGCATGGTACCACTGGGATATAAATTCCATGGATGAGAAAAGCAAACTGTAGTGTTTGTTTAGTACTTGAGAGGAGAAGACATCCAAAATGCAGTTCCTACTTAAATGCAATTTATATATTTTAGAGGAAGTAACTAATAGAAAATCTTATTGCTTGGTGGGAGGTGTAGATTTAAATTTCATCACTCTGAAGAGAGAAATAAATTCAAATCTCCCACATCCTCATTGTATGATATTTAGGAAGTGTGAATAGTATTCTCGTTGCTGGTTTGGATACTTCTGGGTTTTATGAGATAAGATGGATGCAAACATCTCACTGCAGCAGAAATTTCAGTGGTAATACATGGTTGTATCTAGAGGTCTCCTTGAAACCCTCCACAAAGTGTCAAAAGCTGAAGCTTTCACAGAGACTGAGGTGTTTCTGTCAAGCTTTCTTGCTGCTCAGTGTCCTGGTTTTCTGTATCTCAGGGTAAAAATTGTGAGCCGACAAGGTGGGGACATCTCAGATGGGGCCATGGAGACTCCTGGGCAGGTAGAAATTTATGTTTCTACAATCTGAGCCAGAGTAGGTGTGGATGGTGGTGCACTGGGCTTTCTCTGTGGATTTACATTCTGTATTAACTCCTCTAGGTACTTGCTGCTCTCCTTTTTTTTTTTTTTGGTGATTGAGCAAATCTAACCACAATCTCTTACACTCAGTTTCTAAAGAAAGTCTTTTACCTGGTTTTCAGCTGAACTGTTTCTTCACTAGTGACAAGAACGAGACATCAGAAATCCAGTATACAAAATAATACAGTGATTCTGTGATATGAGGTATTCAGTCATTTGAGAACCAGAAAACCTTATTGTACCTTGCAGCTTGTGGGTATTTTTCCTCTTGGGATATTATTACATTATTATAATTCATGCAGAAAAAGAAATCCACTATCTCTAAAGAAAGACTTTTTTATTTCGATAATGAATTTAGGAAGTCTCATTATTTGGATATCATCAGTTAAAGTACAAGGAAGTGCTCAATTTCAAAAGCCACTTAAAATGTTCTCCTTATAACTCTTGCAGTATTTCCAAAGACACTAATATTCCTTGGACCATCAGCAGCAAGGTAACTGAGTTGTGCAAAAATATTAGTATTATTTAAAGAAAAAATTATGTCAGAGTAGGAAAGTGACTTTTCAGAAGGCATCGAGCAAGTGAAAGAGAGAGCACTGCAATTGAAGATGTTCTGCTTGTCATCCTCAAGAACACACCTACAGTCTTGTGAACTCTTGTCAATCCAGTCAACCCTCAAAAGAGACCTGATTCTTAATCATCTACCTCTTGTAATTGCAAGGTGGCTTTTTCACAAAGAGATACAAAGAAGTCATTAGCATTTTCGTCTCCTTACTGACATGGCTCTCTGCAGGAGTGATAATGAGGAAGCTCATTGTGAGTGTTGTCTTCAGTCCGCTTCATCCCAGCACTTTAGAAGTGCTCTTGGAGTGCCAGATCCTTTTTCACAGGCATGTTCAATAAGGTGGCTCCTTACTCTGATCTAGAAAGTCACATTGCTTTGGATGTAGTTTTTCTCATTGACAGTTTTGGCAGCAGGAGACAAGCTTACATTTGCTTTTGCTTTTGCAGAAGGGTGCAGGGAAACTAGTCAGGAATGCCACTACTAAGGACTGACTCCTAAAATATTTGGATGTCTAATTCCTTTTGAGGGCTTAAGCCAAAATTAGCATATTTTCCAAACATTGTTTTGTATCAAGTGTGTAAAGAAATGAGAAAAAAAACCAGCAAAACCTACTATCAATACAAATGGCAATGGCAAGGAGTTGGCATGTGATGCAACCTAAAAATAGGAGACTAGTATAAGCACATGTTCAGACTAAAAAGTACTCTGTCTTGTGATTAGTATGACCATTTCAAAATATTTCCTGTTGTGATTGTATAACCTTTAAAAAGAAAGGATAGGTTTGAGCTGGTGAATTGCTAGATGTCTTCTCTTTCTACTGGTCTTGGTAAAAAAAAAAAAAAGGATAGATTTATTTTACATTAAAGAAACAAGTAAACAAAACTAAAGGAAAAGCCTTGAGGGTTCTCTGTAGGTTAGTTTACATCATGCTGTAACAGAATGCTCTAAAAACTATCAGCCCACGCAGTACAAACACAAGTAACTTTTACATGTAGTTTGTAGTACATCTTAGAAGCATCTAAAGAGATGGTGTGGGAGTGGAGGGAGGGCTGAACTGAGGAAACTGCTTTTGAAAGTTGTTTTTTTGTGTGTGCAACTTTTTTTAAAGAGTTTCAGAGAATTGAAAGAGGAACCTACACTGAGCAGCTAGGCCTAACTTGTAAAAAGCTTTTACCACATCATGTGGTGAAACATCTTTTATCACTGCACTCATCTTTAGTATGCTGGCACTATGGTTTGCTCACCTGCATGGATGGATGGATGGATGGGGCTAGAAGGGATTGTGAGAATTTATTTTGCCTTTCCAGACTCTTTTATGAAAATGTAATGCACAGCCTTTATTAAACCACAATCCTCAAGAAAATGGATTTATTTTAAATCTTAAAACTCTCCTTTCCTTTTCTTTCTCTCTCTTTCTCTGTATATTTGTACGATGATAAGACAATGTAAGACAGAGAAATACACAGAGAAGAAGAAAGGAAACTAAATTTGCTCTCTTGAAATGTACATTGCCTTTAGGTTTTTATAAAAGTCTTTCTGAGATGTTAAAATAAAAAGAACTCAGGCCTGTTTCCTTCAGTTCCCTGAAAGAGCTTCAAAACACTGGCATTTTCCATCATTTGCTTGCCAAACCACATTAAACCCCCCCGCAGGCTGTAGTGCTCGGTGACTGTCACAAGCACGGGTGACTTCATCTCGCGTGCCCCACCGGGCCTCTCCACTGCCAAGCTGATGCCACACGCGGATGCTGGCTGGACACCATGTGCACGTGCAGAAAGTGTGCCCAGGTTCCAGGGGATTTCAGCAGGGCTGGGGAGAGCATAGTCTTGGGCAGCTCTTGGTGGGAAAACCCCGAGATGGCTCCGAGCCCCTGAACTTCTCATGAGCAAGCACGAGCAGTGAGTCCCGAAACAGAGCTGGGAACTAAGTAATAGTAAAAAATAGATAACCTCCACTATTCTCAGAAAGAGAAGTGAGAAAGTTGTTGGTGCTGATCTTCCTTCACTGTGAGCTGGGGAGAAGGCTGCATTTTCAAAAACACCATCCTGTCTCTACTCCCAGGTAGCTGAGGGCATCCTTGGGGTTTCAGAAGAGAAGGGGGCTGCTGTGGGGGCTGGGATCACATCTCAGCCACTGCCAAAGCATCAGGTGTCTGCCAGCAGAGGAGCTTCCAGAGGCAATTCTCCTTCATGATCTATGGCACCACAAGAGAGTGAAAAAGAGAACCAAAACCTTTTGACAGGGAACTCCTCATGAGAGCCCAAGTTTCAAGCTTGCCATTTGCTAACAAATCTCAATTAAGCAGTTGAAGTTGTAGAAATTTTTTTGCAATAGTCAATAGGTCAAAGCTCTTTGGCATCTCGATCAGAAAGGAGACCCCAGGTCAGTGCTCCTGCCGCTGTGGAGACTCAGAGTGATAGAGGCCTGAGCTGAGAGCTGCTAATTCTCATCTTGTGAGGAGCTCCCCACTGGACCTTGAACAGCTGGTTTCCACAAGGAATCACAATTGATGTGCCTGAAGACACACATCACACCACAGTGCATTTTCCTAGTTTGATTAGGGGTACTTGAAAGGCTTTGTTATTTCCATATTGTTTGGTGCAGCTGATTTTTCTATCCCAAGAACATTGCTGCCACATTTACCATCCTCGTTATGTGATTGATGATGCAGTCCTCCAGGCACAGCCTTCAGCCCACGAATATTCTGTCTTGTGTTGATGCAGCTGAATTGTTTACTGGCTGTGACACAAAGCTCCCAGTAATACAACAGTACCGATCCTGCAGTCGCATGGCCCGTTTTGGCAGGGCTGTATCAGTGTGTGCCTTCGCCATACCATTCCTGACAGTCACTTTCTTTCATCAGACTCCTCAGATGCCTAAATTAGGTCAGATTCCCAGCTGAAAACCAGGGCAATCAGCCTCAGCATTTTTACACTTTTCATTTAACTGGGTTTTTTATGTGTCTGGAGTTTTTTTGTGGCTCACTGTTTTATGTGATGTGCTTCACATGTAGAAACTGTTTGTCTGGCTCCTTCTTGGACCTTATTAACACCTTCTCCTGTCCTTTTTACTAAGACTGCCGAGGATTTAATAACATTCCCACCACTAAATACGTCTCATCCTGAACTATACGCTTTGCTGTGCCAGTTGGCTCTCTCTAATTTTTAGTTTAAAAACTATAACCTTAATTTTTAGTAACAGAAACCTTGCCCTATTTTAATTTAGGTGAAACCATATTTTCCAGATGCCACCATCTGCACTAAACATTTCTTTTATTTTTAAGTGCACCTATACCATTTTTCTATGCATCTGTTGTCAAGTTACACACTGAAACCACAGGAATGTGGTAATATTTTGGAGCACATCACTTAGAGATCTCTAGGGCTTCTAGCAGCCCAAATTTTGTCTCCAAAGAACTGTCCCCTACTGCTCCACTGTTATACATACCTTATTGGAGCATAACTGTACCAGTCATCAAAATTGTCTTAGAGCAGTCTAGCTTGCAGCCTATTGCTACAGGTGTTCCCCAGGGATCAGTACTGGGTACAATCTTATTCAACTTATTCATCCATGAGCTGGATGAAGGGACAGACTGCAGCCTCAGCAACTTTGATGGTGATACAGAACTGGGAGGAGTGGCTGATATACCAGGGTGCTGTACTGTCAGTCTGCAAGACCTGGATGGGCTGGACTGATGGACAGAGAGGAACCTAATGAAGTTCAACAAAGGCAGGTGCAGGGTCCTGTACCTGGGGAGGAATCACCACATGCACAAGCACAGGTTGGGGGCTGATCTGCTGGGGAGCAGCTCTGTGGAGAAGGACCTGGGTGCCCTGATGGACAACGAGTTGTCCATGAGCCAACAGTGTGTCCTTGGGGCCAAGAAGGCCCACGGTACCCTGGGGTGCCTTAGCAAAAGCACTGCCAGCCTGTTGAGGGAGGTGATCCTGCCCCTCTAATCTGCCCTGGTGAGATGCATCTGGAGTGCTGTGTTCATGTGCGGACAACTCATGGCAGAGACAAAGAAGGGTGTAAGGAGGTTATACATTGATTGCAGGACAGTATGTCCCATGGTACAGTAATGAAGATACACTTTCTCACACGGTAACCTGGAGCTGTTTTGCAAAACTTCATCCAAGAGGGTTATGCAACCTCCTTTGCCTGTATGAGTGCAATCAAATACGCAGAGTGACTGACGAGATATAGATCCACACCTCTGCTTGCATTGCAACAATGTGTTTGTTTGCCCATATGCTTAAAGATAGCAGATCACAAGATATGTAGTAGAAGTGATTATGAGATACAGAGTGTTGGCAAATGGAATGCACAAACCTAGCTCTATTAAGTTGGGGCTACATGCCAAGGTCATAAAAATTATAATTAAGACACTAATTTTTAGTGCACAATTAATAAATACCACCCTTCAAAGCACAGTGTATTCAGTGGCATTTTTTCTCAAGACAGCAAGATTCCAGTAATGATTTGCGTAACAGCCAAAATAAAGATATCTCAAGACATTTTGCTAACAATAAAGAGGAACTCAAGTAATGCCAATAAGAAGCTGTTCTAATGGATTTTGGAGACTGGCTCCCCCACAAAAACCAGCTGCAGAACATGTTTGACTTCTGACATTATTTCATAGGTAACATTCACTATAACAATGTATCAGCATATATCTGACTAGAGTTAGGGCACTTATATACTTCTCCAAGCAGAAAGAGTATCTTAGACAAGGATAGAATCCAATTTCTCTCTTATTTTTGCATTTAAGTGCAGAGAGAACTGGAGAGGAAGACCAAACCCTGGATATCGTGGCACTTGCAGTCAGGTTCAGCTGAAAAGCTGAACTTTGACTTGCTGTCTCACCTGCACTCGAGGATATTGAGAGGAATGAAGCAGATGTGGTTTCAGGGTGCTATTCCTGTTATATCTCTTTGAATTAGTGTGACAGCTCAAGTAGTCACAAAGAAACTGGACTAAAGGTGAAGCTTTTCTTAGAAATCTTTTTCCTTTTTTTCCCTTTTTATAATCGCTACTTCTTGTATGTTACCAGTCATACCTCTAACTGGTATCACATTGCCAAGCTGAGGAGAAGTCAAGACAAATGTGTTAAATGGTAGGTCAGGGAGAAAGTAATAATTATGTTGGCTCCTTGCTCCTCCTTCCTGTGCATATACGACGCTGCTTTTAAAACTAGGTCATTATCTGCTCCGGTAGTCTGCTGTTTCTGAGGTTCCTGATACCTGTGCACCATGCCTTTGGCTAGATGAGCTTTGCCCTGTTCAGGCACTGTGAATCCATACTGTGTCCTGAGCCAGCCACAACTGGCACAGCTGCAGTTATTGACGCTCAGCTTAAGCTGTGAGCTTTTGCAGAGAAGCCAATTTTCAGTTCTTTCAGCATGTGAACAAAGTGATTTTGCACAAGCTTGGAAACAATGATCTTGCTTCTACCTATGGAACAAAGAGCTCCGAGGTGCTGTGCATGCAACACACAGAGCTGCCTCAGACTTCACTGTGAGCTGCATGAATACCAAACTTACAGGACTGCTCCTGAGATAAATGTATCCTGGTCATGCCACTGGGCCTCCATAGATGATATGATCATAATTAAAAGGCAGAATCAGCCATGGTACCTCATGATGTAGCTTGAATACTATTAAATGTTGATGGAAATGTTGAAAAAAAGAAGAAAATTTCTCTAGCAGAGAACCACAACCACTTATACATGACCATATATGTGAGCAACTGAACATCACTCCGGAAAAATACAGCTCATACATAGCTCAGTAGTACAATTCAGGGTTCACATTCTGAGCTGTGACAATAAGCAGTAAAAGAAACTGGGCAAAAGAAAGAGCTGTGACAGTGCAAGATTTCTCATGGAGATGACCTGAGGTGAGCCCTAACAACAAGTCCCTTCAGGCCAAGCTGGAAAGGAAGCATAGTACAAAGTGCTAGGAAATGAGCTCACATTTCCCACTGCCTTGGATTGCATACATTGCTGCCTCCTAGTCCTTTGACAGCCGAGGCACGCCTCTCCTCCTGAAATATATGCGGTCACCTATTTTCAGTGGGAATCGACAAGAGGTACAGGAGGATGGCTGAACGTGATATCAGTTCCAGTCATACCAAAATGCCTCCAGCAGCCCATTTTTGTATCAAAGCCTTCCAGTAAGAGGTACAGTTTGACAGGAAGCGAGGCTCGTTCTTTCTGTATATCTAACTCCTCTTGCCCTTTCAGGAGCACAGAATAAGACATGCAAGAAAGCTGCACAGTGCACATCAGTTTAGCTCCTACGGAGCCCCTGGTCTCGTATTTTTCAGCCAAGACTGTTTTCACTAGTGCTGATGTGAGAATTACTCCAAACTGACATGAGAGTCAGGAGAATGCCCAGTCCCCAGGAGTTCACTGCCAGAACATTGCAGAAGGCACCTGGGGAGAGAGCAGAGTGGTCAGTCTGGTATGTGGCCTGCCAGTAAGGGCTAAATGATATGTGCTGAGCAAGTACTGCAGCAGGACCAGAAGAAGACAAAATAATTTTTATTCTGAGTCCTTATGATCATGTAAAACTGACTGTAGGTTTTGACACACAGGTGGAAGAAGATGGATACAGGTAAAACAATTCATTTGATCCTATTCTGTGCCAATTCATTTTCACACAGAAGCTGACCTGGTCATTTAAAAGTAGCAGCTGAGTGATCCAAGTGGGAAAGGGGTCAATTACGTTTCAGTGAACTAGTTCAGATTTTGACAGAATCCAGGCAATTATGTGCAGTAACAACTCCAACAACTGTGGGCCTGCAGGAAATTGGGATCTGAATCAACAGGATGTTTAAAACAGGCTGGAATCAGCTTCAAACACCTGCATTTATTGTGGAAGTGACTACATATGCAAGTATTGCAGTCACTGGAGATCTACCCAGTACAGTAAACACTTTCCAACTCACCCTAAAATAGATACTTAGATTTCTATGGATGATAAATCCATAGCTGTAGCAAAGACCAGGCAGGAAAGCCCACCTATACCCAAATCCTGCCACTTAGTACTACTGCTGTGGAAAGAGTTTTGCATAGTCATATAGATCTTACTCAATAGGAGGAAGAACAATTCATCCTGTATTTTTACAAGTCACCAGTTGTTATGGACTCAGCACAGACTTTTTGGGACACGTCTATTTATCTAGGAGGTAGAAAGATGTTTTGAATGTACTGAGACCAACTAGTGGAAGCAGTGGAAGAAGGCCCATCGGAAGACAGCTTACATGCTCAACCAAGTTATTTGATACACCCCTAAATATATTGCTTCCAATTTCTGGCCCCAGTACATTATATGGATGTTAGAATTACTCTACATTTTGCTCAAAATATTTCCCAAATATCACACCAAATTATCCTTTCAGGTACACCTGCAAAACTTGGTGGCCTGTCGTGTTTATGAGCTCCATCATAAGCTAAATTGATCAACAGCCACAGACTTTCATAACCTTAGTGCAAGTATGAGAAAAAAAAGTCTGAGGTTCTTTCTTTTTTTTTTCTTCTTCCTTTTTTTTTTTCTTTCCCATGAAACTGTCACACCCAAATTTATATTCTGGACTGGAGGCTGAAATTCAAAAAGTTGCTCAANAGATAATCTTCAAGCGCACGCAGGCAACTCTACCTCAATTCCTTTGTGGACTGAACAGGAGAGGAAACACTTAAAGAGAGTGTCACAGAAAAGAGAGATGAAAAGATAGAAAGTACAGATTTCAAATAGAATATATATATACACATATGCTAATGCGTGTGTATATTTATATAATTTTTTTTGCTGTAAAATGCCAGTTGGACCATACAAATGCAGTGTAAGATCACCAGGTTTCTGAAGATTGAGGAATTCTCTCTTAGGAATCTGTCATATTGCCTACCACAAATGCCTTGTGCCAATAAACTGTTAAATTCTTTTTCTGGAATTTGAGGTCAGAAGGGAAATGATCGATTACACTTTTCCTCGGACTCTCACAACAGCTATGTGAGGCAGTTACTTGTAGAGGGAAGTAGTCGCTGACCAGAAGCCATTGCCTGTCAATAATCCTGGACACTGATAGTATTTAAAAATGTAAAGTTGTAAAGGAAATCAGTTCATGTGTTATTTAAATTTCAATTAGATCAGGTATTTCTGCGGTCAAAGTTCTATAAAAACACCTCTTCACCATCTTGCCATAAGTCAAGGCCAAGGTACCTGCAGGAGGGCCCTCTGGCACAGGGTAACTCCACACTATGCAGGATGTCTGCCAGAGTAGTTAAAAGGAGGTTTACAAGCTGGCTGTTCATGGCCACGCACCACTGACAAACACTGTGGTCCGTTTAAGTGCAGGTTCCCTGCCAGGAATCAGCACTTTCAGGAACTGCTTGCATGGCTCTTCCTCCCTGTGCAAGACAGCATTGTTTCACCCAGTTACCTTGTGCTGTTGGGAAATACGAGTGTGCATATGGGCAGTGATCACAGAGGACTCTATGTCCTATAGAACGAATTCCTGAGCTGTTATGTTGAACTCTTCTGTTGCCTTAGCTTTGCTAATCTTGTTTAAAATATCAGTCTTCAAAAAATTAAGCTTATAAAGTCTGCTTATGTAGGAAACACCAGCATATGTATAATATTCTAGCTATTACCCCCTAAATTGGAACCTCTTTAAATCTCATTTAGGATGCTTACTCTGACTGAAATTTAAACCAGCCTTAAAAATCTATCAGTAGAGTTACATAGCTTGGGTTTCAACTGACCTAAGGTTTTGCCATAGCATTTTTATAAGCTGACTTGCACACTGATAAACAAAACTGCTAACTGCTTTATTTTGTAATCTAACTAGCACTTGAACTGTAAAATCATACTTTAGACGCTGAGAGGTTTTTGCCAATACTGGCCCACGGACTTACTATTTCCAAGAACCTGACTACTGCAGAAATAAACTTTTAAAGATGAGTTTCGCTCTGAACTGGCTTATTGACACAGATGACAGTGGCTGTGTTTATGCAAATCTTACCTAAATTAGGGTGAATGTTGCTAACACCAGCACAGAATCCTGACTTTGCTGATTTATAGTTAGAAAAGGTGAAGGTTCAAGTGAACTAAAATTCAACTATCAGCAAAACTGCATAGTCCGGGACAGACACAGGAAATTTGAAAGTAGATATGTATAGTTAATTTTACTACTTAGCTAGTTCTGAGGATTCGGTGCAGTATTTGCTTGTGGAGTTTCTTTGCCTTTCATCTGTATATTTAAATTTCACAGTAAGAATTTTCTGGTTCAATCTTGGAAGCTGCCTGCTTGCACTCAGTCAGGCTGCAGAAGAGAAGCACTCCCTAGTAGGCAGAAATGACAGCATTATTTTTCTTCACTTTTGAATAAAGTGGTTTTTCTCTACAATGATACAGCTAACGTGCTCTAACAGGTGGAGGTATGCACCCCTCCGCTACATGAAAGCTGGTAATGCTCCTATATTTTCTGGCTGAAAAAATAGAGGGTTTTTTACGTCTCAATGTGAAACCCTTGTGAGAGAAGACACTCTTGTTTTACCTTGCCCTGACTTGTTTGAGGTCAGAGCTATAACCACCGTAGGGTTTACTTTGGGTGTACTAAGATAAAGACTGACATTTCTCTCTGAAAGAGTTTTTGATTAATATAGTGATTATAGTGTAACTTTTTTCATTGTAAAAAATATGCCAACTTTTGCAGTGAAGGTATACACATGGTTTACTTATGTCCTTTATCTGAGTTATCTATGGCATGGAAGGCCAGCAATATCAGAGCTAGTTGGATGCTCTCAGTTTTGTTTTGTTTTCTTTGCTCAGTAATACTTGCACACACAAGTGCACAGAGGGTAGAAGTGTCATTTCCCAAATGTATTTCTTCTTGAAAGAAGGTAAGCTACAACATCAAATAATGCCTCTGTGATAACATAACTACAGTCTTGGCAACAGTTTCCGATCTTTGTGATAATGATGCTCAGAACAAAACCATAGGAAAACAATTGGCTAGAAGAACAAGGAAGCTCAAATACAAAGAAATTTCTTAAAAGACTTAGGTTCACGTCTTCACTAAGTGAACCAAGCTCTTGGCTTTTAGAGATGTAGAGATGTAACCCTGCAAGCTAAAATTTGCATGAAAGTTTATTGCAAGGGTGAGAAAGAACCATCAAGACAAAACCTGCAGCCTCTTTCAGTAAGGCCCACGTTCAGTTTAGGAAACATTCAATCGGGGATGAACTCATTTACATTCCTCAGTTTGGTGAGCTTGAACATTTGCAGAAGTGCTTCTCTGAATCGCATGAATGAGGCTTTAGGAACTGTACTTGAGATGTGTTACAAAAGGGCACTTTTTCTTCTCGTTCCTCATATTAAAACCCCTTACTCTATCTAAATATCTAAGTGTTTGTCACTTTTCCCACAGCTCAGGATTACTGACTCTTGGCTCCTTGCCTTCCTGACTCCTTCTTCTCCTCACACTCAGTCTACAATAGAAATTAAGCATTTGTTTTATGTGCTTTTACTCACTTCACTCATCTCAGCAGTAATTCAGACAGTCCAGGAGGGAACTCCCAGCAGGAGCTCTGTACTGAGAATCCATAAGTTTTCTCTAGTTTTATCTACAGTTAGGTAGACTTAAACTATCCTAATCCTTTAGCTCTTGTTACTGCTTTGTAATAGTATTAAACTGAGTAAGTAAAAAAATAACATAAAATGAAAATATTCTAAAAAGCAGTCTTTTAAGAAAAAACAAAATACATTCTTCAGCTACACTTGCATTGATGAAAAACTATTAATAGGAGTTTTCTAAGTGCTTACAATAAAATCTGTGCTTTCACTTTGCTTCATTCTGAATCTATTTGCAATTGAGTTGAAATTGCATTTCAGCTTATTTTTCCTGTAATTTGAAGCGTGCCATCCTACGCTCTTCCGCTAGAAGGGTGTCTTTCTAAAAGTGTAACAATATCAAAGAGTTTATGCAATAAGAACTTTTTTCCCTATGCAATAGTGCTTTGACAGGTAGTGAACCAAAAATTATGAAACACAATAGGTTTTGAAAGGCTTTCTGCTGCATGATATATTTTGAGATTTATATTTCCTTCTCAAATCACAAAACAGATCTCAAAAGTTTTTATAAATTGGCAATTCCCGTTTTGACTTTGCTCATGGGCTTTTCAGTCTTTTTCACAGGTGTGCTTGACACTGACAACAGGAAGATGATAGACGTAAGAGAGAAAACACATCAGTTTAATTTAGCAGTTCTCTAAAAATAGAGACATCTCCACTGTTTCTCTTTCATAGCAAAGAAATAACATAGATATCTTGTGATTTTTTACTGATCGATTTTCAGTACACCCTTTAATGTTTTATTTATCATCTTTTGTCAATTGAAGGGAAAGAAATCACTATTCCTGTCAGAAGAGTGTTAAGCAACTGTCACCTTAGCTTACAGTTACAGCTTGGAAGAAAACCTGATGCCACTGAATTTCCAAGTGAGTTTTCTGTGCCGAGTGCCATGAGCCAGTGAGTACAAAGAGTAGCAAAAAAATACTACGTGGACTTAGTGAGTATTACACCAGAGGTTGTTTAGTGCTTAATATGAGACTAATAAACATCCATCCACTAAATATTTCAGAAATAAGGCAAGCAGAAAAGCTTAACATTTCTCCTTCTGTGTCAGAAGCTTGAGGACTGATGTAAATATCAATAAGACTGGATCATGCCACTTGAAGAATCCTTACTGAGTTTTTGTTTCAGTCTATCTGTATGTCCATTTGTCTGTCCATTGGTCTGTCATATTTTAAATATAGCTCTCCCAAAAATAAAGCAAACCCATGTATTTCTAACAGGGAAATTTATGCAACAGAACTATATTTTTACAGATTATGCATGTGAAACCATAGCTTAGGGTGGATGTTTTAAAATCCATGCAAGCTTCACTGATTCAAATTGTGTTTGAAACCTGAAATTGAAACAACTCATAAAATGTAAGAGGACTCTAATTCTAAACCTCTAAAGAGAGCTTCTTTTCTCTCTTGACATATCACATTTTCAAATTCTTTTCTCTCTTGATGTATCACAATTTCAAATCTCACAAGAGACAGACAGAGATTGTGGGTGCAGTGAGGGAAGGACACAAAATTACCCTGAACAAGATGAAAATGTATTAACACAGCGTTAACTAAACCCCAATAGACGCAGCAATGGGAGTGGTAAAGTACATTGAAATGGTACATTGTGGTTCCAGCAGCTTAACCTGGTGTCGTGGTTTCACCCCAGCCAGCAGCCAACCCCCACAAAGTCACTTGCTCAGCCCCCACTAGGCAGGACTGGGGAGGGATTTGAGAGGGTAAAAGGAAGAAAACTTGTGGGTTGAGACAAAGACAATTTAATAGGGAAAGCAAAAGCCGTGCACACAAGTAAAGCAAAACAAGGAATGAATTTGCTGTTTCCCATGGGCTGACAGGTGTTCAGCCATCTCCAGGAAAGCAAGGCCCCATCACATAAAAGGGTGACTTGGGAAGACAAACACCATCACTCCAAATGGTCCCCCCTTCCCCCTTCTTCCCTCTACTTTATATACTGGTAATGATGTTGTATAGTATGGAATATCCCTGTGGTCAATTTGGATCACACGTCTGCTGTGTCTCCTTTCACTCTCTCATGTACCCCCAACTTTCTTGCCAGCATGGCCCTACAAAAAGCAGTGTGGTCGCTCTGTGTAAGCCCTGCTCAGCAATAACAAAAATATCTCTCTATTGTCAACTCTCTGTTCAGCAAAAATCCAAAACATAATCTCATATCAGCCCCTGTGAAGAAAATTGTCCCAGCCAAACCCCACACACCTGGGTATTTAAAAAGCAAATCATTATAAGTAAGGGTGAATCAGAGCAGGAATTTCATGTAATCCAGGCTTTCCTGACAAGAAATTCAGGATTAGAGCCTGAGAGAATACGGCAAAAGGAAAGATGAAATTGGGAGGAGGATTTTCTGTACTCTACATTTCCCCAAGAGGCTAACTGCCCTCAAGAATGACATGCAACATCAGTCTTGTGTGCTCTGCATGCCCCCTTCTCCCCTGCAGAAGACTCTAAAGGAAGCACCATGTCATTCTTCTTTTGGTCATTGTGATGGATGTCCTTGTTACTGAAAACTATGTAAATGAGACCTGGGTAGGTCTTTTTGGAAAGCTCTTGTAGGCACATAACCACAAAGACTGGTGTCCTTCAACTCCAATTCAAGAGGTGCCTACATTTGGAGGCACTTATATTTTACTGACGGTAGCGTTCCATGAGTGCATAAAATTTGTCTTCAGCCAGGCCGTGAATGCTGACACTGTTTTGCATTCGGCAGCATCTATGAATGCATTTTTTATTTCCTTCTTATCGAGATGTACTTTCAGAAAAAGCAAGTACAGAACAAAATATGTTTGATATTAACACAAACCAAAATGTAAGACATATTAGATAGCTTTATGACCAGTGCGACAGATTTAATAGAAATTTTCACCTATATTCCTACCTCCCCAAGTACCTGTAGTTTCTATAGGAATAATATCTAGGGGCCTGTGATAGCAAATATCTTTCACTTGCAAAGGTGTATTATTAGAGCTCTGTGGATGCTCTGATACAGACAACAATTTTCTGTTTGTTTTGAGAAGTACAGAGTTGCTAGGCACAAAGGGGTGCTACTTGAGAAGGATTTTTGAGGCAACAGACTTCATGAATAAGTATTTGCGATGGTAAGACACAGACAGATGAGTTGAAATAGAGAGCATTAAGGCTTTTTCCCCAAGAGTTATGTGACAGTGAAAGCTTTTTCAAGTTAGCCTGAAAAATGAAGAATTAGTTTAATTCTTGATATAGCTCCCCGACAAGAACTGAATTTCATTCACAACGGATTTGGCTCAAAGAGCTTTTTGCAATTATGCCCATTTGATGATCCCTTCACTAGCTGAAACATGTTTGCTCTGTGTCATGTGCATGATATATGTACATCTCTGACATCTTTGCAATTCCTATTTTCTTGTTCCTTTTTCTAGGCTTCCAACAACTCAGCTGGAAGCAACATTAGTCAATATCACTTTCTTGATACTGACTCTCACCACTTCTGTATATTTTTAGCTGACATTTGAAGCACTATGTCAAATAGATCAGATCAAGAAAGAACCTCAATAAGCCCCCACTGAGCAGCTTGCTGCTGTAGCTGTACCTTTTTCTGGATCTGCACTCGGATTTTTCTGAGTTGATTATCTCTTTACTGCACTGCAGCTCCAGTAGAGACTTCACATTTGCCAGGTCTCAGGAACCACCAATGGTTCAGAAAGAAAGTTTCTCAGTTAAAGACTCTCTCAGAAAGCACAGTTTTTGTCAGAATGGTTATTTCCAGCTATAGAGTTTACCAGCACCATGGGCTGGGCTCTTTGAAGGACTGACTGGTTACTCTGCTCATGGCCGACGACCGCACAAATTAAAGGTCTTTTTTAACAAGGTATGAAGTTAAGTGACATCATCTGGCACCTATGTTCTTTAATCTAAGCTCCTACAGCAGGGCTGTCTTGCCACAAGACGCTTGGAACAAACATTGCAGGTGATGGGAGTCCACAAGCAGGAGTGTGCCTGAACCCGCTCTCTGCCTGTTATTAAACAGCAGAGATGTGCTCACAGTTATCGTCTGACTTGGCCTGGCACCTCTTCAGCCCTTATTGTAACTCTTCACAGAACCTACTGCAGATCTCTTCTCTGCCTTACTGGGCATTTGTTGCCTTTTCTTCACTTTTTCAACACCACTTTTGTGAAACTGTCTCTCTGTACTTGCAGCTTAACGAAAGCAAGCACACGTGTAGCACATTGAGGCGTGGTTTTTTCCTGCAGCTGCTGAATGCTACTACACTGCTTGAAATAAATAGGCTAAACCATGAGCTATTGCATCTGCCAAGAAAGATCTGTTAAACCAGACAGTGAAAGCATGGGTCTGCTTTGCAGACTGCAAAACTGAAACTAATTTTGCAGAATTACAGATGATGCAAATAAGACAGCTGCAAACAGAATGTTTTTAAATAACTTATATTTTGCAGAAACTGAAGCTCAATAGTTTTTCTTCTTGGTAGAAGGGGGCTTCTCCAGCCTGTAAACCAGTCCAGGCAACTGCAATCTGTCCCTGGTTCTCAAGTTTTTTTCCTTATATTCTGTTTATATTATAAATATAGCAAGAGTCACTGAATGCATGTTCTCCTTTCCCTAAGTTGAAAAAAAATGAAAAAAAATTTAAATCCAGCCCTTACTTGAAATGGATCACTCTTTAGTTGGGAGGGAAAAAGGTCAGAAGATATTGTGCTCTACAGAAATCAAGGTCATGACATCTAGAGTAGATATGATGGATTTAGCTCATGAAGAATCTATGGACTAGTGATCACATGCAGGCATCAACTGAATTTCAACTTGTGATATGTGATTTTCTTTATGTTACAGTAACATAGTAGGTGTGATAACGAATAGACTGCAGAGCAGTCTGAATGGGAGGGAATGATGGGCCAAGGTCAAAGGTGCGAGGTTCAATAAGGCAAAATGCGAAGTCCTGCACTTGGGTCACAAGAACCCCAAGCAGCACTACAGGTTTGGGGCAGAGTGGCTGGGAAGCTGTCCAGTGGAAAAGAACCTGGGGGTGCTGGTTAACAACAAACAGAGCTATGATTTAATTGACATGTGGTGTTTGCTCAAAGGCTGGACTCCACGATCTTGGAGGTCTTTTCCAACCTTAACAATTCTATGATTCTAAGTATCAGAAAACCACTCAGCAGGGGAAAGGTAGCTGTTCCGAGATAGGAAGAATGGAGACGGGTAAAATATTATGATGATTTGGAGGGAGGCAAGAGTTTTCAGAAAGTAATGTTAATGGCTTCAGTGCATTTAGAGAAAATCTGTCAAACTAAAGAATTTTTGTTAGTTGATTAATAGAGGACTTATGTTCTTAATTTCTGTTTTGACATTTTGCTTTTCTCACTTGACATTTCTCCTCTAGGTTTTCAAGCCAAGTTTTCATGATACGATCCAGCTGGCTTACAGGGATCAGCAACCCACTTGTGAATAATGGTTAAAAACGAATCCCACCTGGACATTTTGACACTGGCAATGCTCCAGAATAAAACTGTCTCCGTCACCCTCCCAGCTGTGTATACAGTGGTGGCTCTGATCAGCATCCCTGGAAACTTGTTCTCTCTTTGGGTGCTCTGCAGTCACATCAAACCCAAAACACCTTCTGTTATCTTCATGATCAACTTAAGCATCACAGACCTTATGCTGGCCTGCTGTTTTCCATTCCAGATTATTTATCACATCCAAAACAATGACTGGAGATTTGGCAAGACTCTCTGCAGCCTTGTGACAGTGATGTTCTACTCCAACATGTATTCTTCCATATTGACCATGACCTTTATCAGCATGGAGCGGTACATGGGTGTGGTACACCCCTTGAAGCTGATCAAGTGGAGAAGAAAAAGGTATGCCTTGGCTGCCTGCCTAGTTATGTGGTTTTCCTTGCTACTCGCCTTCTACCCACTAGAAACTACAGATCTGACCTATGAAGTGAAAGAATTAGGGATTATAACCTGTTTTGATGTCCTAAAATGGGATATGCTGCCCACTTTTGCAGCTTGGGTAGCCTTTCTCCTCACTTTATTCATTGTGCTCTTCCTGATCCCTTTCGTTATAACAGTTGGATGCTACATCGGTATCATTAGGAAGCTAATTCAGACATCAAGCAGATACGGTAATAGGCAGAAGACTAGATCCATATACCTGGCAACAATTGTCCTGCTGGTGTTCATCACTTGCTTCGCTCCCAATAACTTCATCCTACTTGCACATATGATCAGCCGCCTATTTTACAACAGCAGTTTGTACCCTGCCTACAAGCTCACCTTGTGCCTCAGTTGCCTCAACAACTGCATAGATCCCTTCATTTATTATTTTGCATCGAAAGAATTTTACCAGAAATTCATGCAATTGTTTCGTCCTGCGGTACTGCTCAGCGACAGCTTGGAAAACAGAAGGGAAAGTTTATTCTCTGGCAGGACCATGTCAGCCAGATCGATGTCAAGCGGACCTATGGATGGGTTAGAGGGAGTAAATGTCAATTTGCAAAGGCAGGAAAGTGTTTTTTAGCTTTAGATATTCCCAGAAGAAAGACACCTGTGAAACTCACGAGTAGACACAGAAGACATTTCCTTTTGAATGGCCATGCTCAAAATACCTTGCTCCAGTGACAGAACTCAAGCTGTACTTAAATTGCACTTCAGCGTTTTCTGATCAGAAATGGAAGTGCTAAAGGAACTGGGTTTATTCAAGAAGACACTGAAGCAAATCCAACAGGGTTAGCCTGGAAATCACCTTGCTGCATAAAACCAAGGGATAGGTTTAGAGCAAAAGTTACTCTCAGGTTGTATGATAGTTAACCAAAGACTTGTGATTCTCAGTGAATGTGAAATACTACTGTACATGAATTAGAGCATACACCAACGCTGGTTTGGGAGTTGTTTTTCTAAGAAATGTGCTAAGCTTTGTTTTTGTGTTTTTACTATATTTCTTTCTCTCTTGTTGTATTTCTATAAAAGAAAGAATAAAAGTAGCGTGGCATTTTACCATTAATGCATAATGCACAGCCACTGTGAATTCACCACAACACTCACCCAACTGCTTATCAGAGTCAAATCACACTGACACTTGAAACAGTTAGGTTGACTCATATTATTTATTTCAATTCTATACAGCAAAACATCTCATACAATGAAAGGAAAGCTACAACTAACAATGTTTGCAAATACTTCTGCATTTCTTGAAGTTATTAATTTCTCAGGACTGTGGGGAGCAGTATTTTTAAGGAAACAAACTTTCCCACATTAACCTATTACGGTATGTAATGGTTGCTTGTATGTGGTTAGTATCAGCTGATCATTTTCACCACTTCACTGTAGGCTACACACAGAATAACCATCCCCCTCAGCAGAATTCAGCTTTACATAGTGTCTGGGGAGTGAGTTTTTCTTCCTTACAGAGATGGTGTGGATTATAAACCAGATTTTCAGCTGGATAAATGAAAATTCAACCACAGACTGGAGAGTGATTCTGTGCCAGCAGAAACCAGCTGAAAACTTTTCCTGATGGCCAGATGTCAGAAACTGACTTCTTTCAGGCAGGCAAAAAGAAAGAAGAAAAGAAAGAGGAAAATAAGGCTTGAGAATGGGAGTTGCACCAAACATCCTGAAAATAAGCTATGGCAGGTAGATTGAGCTGTCGTGTGTTTGGAACCCTCCTCTGAAATATCTTTCTACACCTTGTTTGCGTATTCTGTGCCATGTTTAATTCTTCTCACATCTCAACAACTGCCTGCATGCTTGAAAAGAGGACTGCTACAGAACATGCACACTGGGGACAGACAAAAGCAAAGCTTTTTTTGTAGTATTTACAGTTTTTTACCTACATTTGACCCTCATTGGCAGAGGAGAGCCACAAACCACGTGAGAACACCAGGCAAGTCCCCCTCACAAGCAAGACAAAGCTATACCGTATTTTGCTGTGCTGCAACTCCATCCAACACTGAGGGGGAAGCTGTCTGCAGCATTGTGGATAGTTGGTTCAGACATCACATGCTGCACTGATTCCTGAGCTCCTGTGCCTAAGTAAAAGGCAACAGCCAATGCCCTTAAAATCTGACATTTTTTCTTTGGGTTTCTCATTACTAAAATATCATTTTCCACCACTAGTTACAATGACTTTCTTCACAATAGAGGGTGGAAAACCACAACATGCACAGTGAGGTATCTGAATGTCCCTTCTTCTCCTAAAGTATTGTCAGTTTTTTGGAGTAGAATAAATGTGAGTGGACCTAGGACTACTGTTTACAAGCCAATGTGAACATTCAATGCTTTGTGGCATTTCACAGTGTTAGTTTTAATTGATCTGCACATTTTCTGTGTACAAGGCCAACCTTAGTGATGTGTAACCCACCTAAACCCTCCCATCAATTTGCCTGGAAGCTACCCTTCACTATTCACTTTCACAAGATTCCAGCTTTCTCACTATCACAATTGTTTAGTTGTTTTCCGCATTTTGTTGTGGCAGAAATTTTTTTGAAGTTTATACTGAAATCTCTCTCCTTTTTCTTTTTTTAACATGGAAATATTTTTACATTGAAAGCCTTTGCTTCTCCTACATCTAATGCAGACTTTGACTCTGTTTTATCTTGAACATGGTCCTCAAGTGCAGAGTCCCTTCTAAAATATGCTGCAAAGTGCCTGTACTGTAACTGACACAAAATGGAGCCAAAAGGGCAGAAAACCTTGCACTTTGGACATCAACTGCTATATTTTGAAAAATAGTCAATTGGTCCTTTTTCAGGAGAGAAAAGATGCTCACAGCTGACTGAAAATGTTCTCTCCAGCCTCCTGCAGCTCTTCATAACCCTTCATCTCTCTTCTGACAATGTTTAAAAAGGAACAGGAAGGATGCCTCATTCAAGTACAATTCATGCCATTTCACTAACTAGCCTCTAGTTAGCTCAGATTCTTGTTTGGGTCAGTGGGATTGTGCCTTGAGAAAGGAATATAAAAATGAACCCAGGAACAGCAATCCTTCGAGTCTGCTGGTGTATACTGTGAAGTCTTGGAGAGTTTTTATTAGAGAGGAAGAGAATAAATTATTATTAAAAGTGGCCCATCATACTGTTCTTTGATGCTGGAAATATATTCTTCTGGGGCATCATAAGAACAATGACTTCTACCCTCCCTGATCAGTGGGTGTGAGTGGACATCCAGACATATATATATATATATATATATATATATATACACATATACATATATACACATAGATGTACATTGCAATTTGTGAGCTTATTGAGAAATTCATGTCCATACTGTCCTCAGTTTGGGGAATATGGGCCCTGGGCAGCTGGCTTACTTGTAAGCATTACTATGTAGTTAATGTAATTTTATTGAAAAGACAAGAATATAAAGGCTTCTGTTT
>VZTI01000239.1:36263-77520 GCA_013397865.1 Struthidea cinerea
AGTTTGTGTTTTGTTTTGTTTTTTTAATTACTGTATAGAAATTTAATCTATGAACGTGCTTGAACTTTTTTATACATATAATGATAATAATTAAAAAAAATAGAAAAAAGAACANATACATATCAATATATACACATAGATGTACATTGCAATTTGTGAGCTTATTGAGAAATTCATGTCCATACTGTCCTCAGTTTGGGGAATATGGGCCCTGGGCAGCTGGCTTACTTGTAAGCATTACTATGTAGTTAATGTAATTTTATTGAAAAGACAAGAATATAAAGGCTTCTGTTTGGTTTTGGGCTCAGGAGGGGAGTTTGTGTTTTGTTTTGTTTTTTTAATTACTGTATAGAAATTTAATCTATGAACGTGCTTGAACTTTTTTATACATATAATGATAATAATTAAAAAAAATAGAAAAAAGAACATGATTTAAGATTCATTCCCTTGTTTTTACCTGCCATGTGTGAAAAATTTCCAAACATAGAAGAGGGCAGGGAAACCAAGTTGGGAAATAAAATTAATCTGTTTCTCATTGTTATTGTGGGGTTTTTTTCAGGTTCTTTCAGGTTTGGTTTTACATGTATATATATATATATACATACATATGTATATTAGAAGTTCACATCGTCATAGCCCCTTCACACAAATTTTAAAAGTATCAATACTTTAATGAGATGTTGGCTAACTTGAATCCTTCTCCTTGCCCAATAGGTACACCAATACATATATTTTTTAATTTCTATGCATTTCGGAAGGAGCCTAGCCCTCACAGCCTGTCCCACCCCCAGCCTGCAGCAGGACATTGGAGGAAACTGGGAAAGGACAGTCAGAATCAGTAGTCATGGAATCAAAGAATCATAGAATATCTCACGTTGGAAGGGATCCACAAGGATCATCAAGTCCAACTCCTGCCCCTGCACAGCACCATCTCCAACAGTCACACCATGTGCCTGGGAGCACTGTCCAAACACTTCTTGAACTCTGTCAGGCTGGTGCTGTGACCACTTCCCTGGGGAGCCTGGTCCAGTGCCCAATCACTCTCTGGGTGAAGAATATTTTCCTAATACCCAACCTAAACCTCCCCTGACACAACTTCAGGCCAACCCCTTGGGTCCTATTCTTAGTGATCAGAGAGAACAGTGCCTGCCCTTCCTCTTCCCCTTACAATGAAGTTGCAACTGCAATGAGGTCTCCCCTCAGTCTCCTCCAGGCTGAAGAAACCAAGTGACCTCAGCTGCTCCTCATACAGCTTCCCCTCTACACCCTTCAACATCTTTGTAGCCCTCCTCTGAATGTTCTCTAAGAACTTTATGTCTCTCTTATATTGCAGTACCCAGGATGCAAGGTAAGGCCACACCAGCACAGAGAAAAGCAGGACAATCACCTCCCAACCGACTGGCAACACTGTGCTGTCATAAATGTTCCCTAGACTATGTGCCATTTTGGGTTCCATGTCCGTTTGGCTACACATATGCTGATACACGAGAGGGCCAGACATTATCCTGAAGTCAACTCATCACTTTTTGTGACTTTTTGCAGTTCAAAGTGTTTAAAATAACATGAGGTCTACACTGATACCCACCAGGGTGTTGTTTCTCTAAGGTGATGGTTAGGGTATATGCTACATACCCAAAGGTGGGAGGGATAGCACGAACGTTTGTGTGTGAAATTCAGTTTTGGTGAGTGTGAAATAATGCACACAGGGAAATCCAGTCAAAGCTTTGTGTATAAAATGATATTGCTTGTCAGTGACCACTATGAATCATAATCCATAATTCCATTCATCAGATCAGCATCATAGAAATCCATGGCTCACCCACACCTGGTTTACTCTGTGCACTTCTGGCCTCTGTCACAGATAGGATCAACAAGGACTGGAAAAGATTGAGGTAAGAGCACAGGGTATGATCTAAGAAATTAATTTAAAATCGTAGAAGTAAAATAGTTTAGGACTCTTCATCTCAGAAAAGAGACAATTTAAGGTAGGTAGGAAAGATGCCTACAAAATCCTCAATGAAGTGCAAAAGCTGACTTGGATGAGTTACACTGCCTTTACCCAAGCAACAATTGGTGAACAACATATTAAGCTAATGAGATCTCAGCTTAAAACCAGAAAAAGTTAGTATCTCTTCTTACAACACATAGTATAATTAGAAAACACTTTGCCAAGAATGTTGTGGATGCACATAGTACACCAGTCCAGAGAGACTGGAAAAGAGCATGAAAAAGAAATCCACTGTAGGTTACTAAACAGGAAAACCACCACAGGCCCAGGAAAACCCCGAGGATTAAAATCGTCAAAAGCTGGAGGAGTACTAAGAAGAAGTCATGTTATGTGATTGACCTGCTCTCCCGTCTCTCGAAATGCCAGTGTTTG
Organism: Struthidea cinerea; assembly: GCA_013397865.1. Classification (NCBI taxonomy): domain Eukaryota; kingdom Metazoa; phylum Chordata; class Aves; order Passeriformes; family Corcoracidae; genus Struthidea; species Struthidea cinerea. The sequence goes on from VZTI01000239.1 coordinate 38,644, forward strand.
AGGCAGGACACCATAAACGAGACAGCCCCTTGGCTCCACTCTGCTCCATCTCACACTCCTGGTTAAGGCCTGCCAGAACCACCTTGGAGCCTGGCCTCTTCCACCCTGCCTGCTGGGGTGTTGCCAGTGGGAATTCAGCCTGCTACCATCTTGGAAGAGGCTATTCCACAGTCAGGGGAGCCTGGGGCACAAGCTTGATTGTCTGTCACTTAGCCCTTTTGACAAGTCACAGAATCACAGAATGGCTGAGGCTGGAAGAGACCTCTGGAGGTCACCATGTCCAACCCCCCTAACCAAATGATCTCTCACATTCAGGTAAAGATGAACTTGTGTCTTGCCCTTCAACAAATCTCTCCAGGTGCTTGTAACAATTGATCAATTTTGCTTCAAAACACATAATTATTAATTCAATTTATGACACATTTTCTCACCTCTGGTCTCATTTTTTCCATCAACTATCTCTCTCAAAGGCTGCTGCTGTTGGAGCTGACTAGCAGCAGACCTCCTTGTCCACTTGGGGCAGGGCAATTCACTGTTGCTGGGTTTTTTTTAACTTCTCAGGCAGCAGCCTAGTCTACTCTTTAAAGCTCATAGCTGCATTAGTGAAGAGTGCAATTCTCTGGCATGAATTGTCACAAATACATTGGCAAATAGACTCTAGAGTACCTTTTCTGAAAAAAAAAGGTAACAAAATCTTTTTCAATGACCTGACAAGTTCCTCTAGAAAAGCTAATTTAAGATGCTATGACCTGACAAAGTCCATTAAAATAATCAGTTTTATTGGTAACGTTTTTAGATGTATCTAAAGCCACAATTCTTTTAACAGCCCCAAATGAAAATTCTAATGTAAAATGATTCTCACAAGAATGATTAGGATATAAGCCTTGGTTATTGTACTTAGTTATTAAATCCATCCTGAAAAAAACCAGGAACCTTTTATAGGAATAAATGTACTTTCCTCATTTATGCTGCAGTTCATAGTCTCAGAAGGAGTTATTGAGAGCAAAATTTCAGTCATACTATTAATTTTGATATATATGGATTACTTTCATTCTGGATTACGTTTTTGCAAGTAAGTGTTTTCTTGCTGAACCTACAAAGTGAAATTATGGAGTGCATAATAGAGTACAGCATAATGCTTAGTTGAAATATCTTTTTTAAAGCTTTCTTTTTTATTTGACAAAAATTCTGAACCCTGCATAACTGAGTCTGGACTGCTACTTAACTCCTGGTCTTTCATGACTCAGTTGCAAGTCTTGTAGTATTTTTCCCTAAACTCTAAACAGCTGGAATATGTTATCAAATGAGGAGACTCTCAAGCCTCTTTAATTATAAAACAAGAAGTTCAGAGCTGCCAGACAGAATACCTTTCTAGCTTTTAGCATAAATAAATACCTCAGCTCCCTTCTTGACTGTCTTAGCTCATGATGATGTCTTCCAGTCAGTCTTTTTCTTCTGCAGAAATTTTCAGCACAGGGACACTAATGGCTCTCTTTCCCCAGTTTCTGCACCACCGCCCACATGACCTGGCTCTGGCACGCCCCAATTTGCAGAAAGAAAAGTGCACGTTGTCCTACTGGGAGCTACCCAGGCTAATTGTCCTTTGGAGCTTTTCCAAGTATGTTCCACAATCTTAACTGTTGTTGTTGGGTACGGTGAAGTAACAGAAAAATGAAGTGTTTTTTTGAGTGCCTTAAATCTGAGGAAATGTGTACCTGAGCAGCTTTATCAAAGGAGAAAGAACAACAGACTTACATGAAGTATAAACAGATTCAAGCTACAGATGAAAGAGGGGTTAAACAAGTAACTTCTGTGGCAGCTGGGCAGAGAAATACTTTAAGTAACTGCAAAGAGACACAGGAAGTTAGTTTTTTCAACAGGCTATCTACAGTTAGAGAATGTCTGTAAACAGTTTTCTTCATAAACAGCCAGTTTCATCTTAGAAACATGGCGCCTTTTCAGCAGAAAAACTGGAAGCAGCAGTAAAACTCCAGATCTCTGCTGTAAGGAAAGGAATGTGATTAAAAGACAAATAAACACTATCAAGATACAGAACAAACATCTTATACAGTGGCTCAAACCTCTGGAAATGTGGGCTTGCCATGCACAAAAAGTGTAACTTACCTGATCAAGTGTTGCCCTAAGCATCTTATTGCTTGGCAGAATTTATGATGACTGTCTCCCTCATTTCCTAAACATACATGATACTTGCTTTGGTTTTTGGTTGCATTCAGACATCCAGATGTTGGTAGATCTCTGTGTTATCATAGACACACACTACAAAAGCAATGTTGGTATCCCACAAATGTTACCATCTTCATCTTGACAGCTGTCTTTGGCTTTTGCCATCTTCACGCTTGTAACAGCAGGTTACAGTAATATTCCTGGGGATCCCAGCAAGCACTTAAATAGGCTGTAGATCTTTCTTACCTCCCCAAACTCACACGGCTTCAGAAAAAAAAGGAAAATATATAATTTAATAAGTTATTGTATAAGTTAAAGCCTCTTCCCATCATTTACCTCTACAAAGAGTCTGTTTACCTTCTCAATTAGAAACTCTCTATAGACTGCAATGGCTTTTTCTCCCTAAAAAAGTTTCAGCACCACAACACCTCTGGCTTGGTTTCCCCAGTTCCTCATTATTGTCAACATGCTGACATTTTTTCCTTTCCCTATTTCATCTTGCATTCCACAGTATACGCAGAATGCATTGGTATCCCACCCCATTTTGATGAGTAATGCAAACTTCTCTGTACACTTTCACACAAAGTGTCCATATGTCTGAGCTTTTATAAATCTTTAAACGAGTAAAAAAACAAGTTAAAATACAACATATAATTTTCCTTCAATTGATGCATCTGATAAAATTGAGATGATAGAAGACAGAAATCTGACAGTATTTATTTCCATATTCAGTAAAGGTATTTGGTTCATAGCGTAGAATTATTCCTGTTCTTACAACCAAGAAAATTTGCTGGAGGAGCCCTAAGCTCTGTGGCGGTGCCGCGGCTGAGGCTGTCCGCCTCAGGGGCTCCGTCCACCCCGCAAGGGCCGGCCGGGCACCTTGCCTGCAGGCACCAGGATCCGGGAGCGCTGGGGTGCTCTGCGCCGCGCGGGGTAGGCACTGCTAGGGAAGCAGGCCAGAAGGCTAGCGCTGGCTTTCCCCAAGGTGGTCAGCGTGAGGGGCAGTGTCCTTTCCTCAGAGGCCCGCGGGAGTAAAGGAAGAACGAGGAGGGAGAAATCCTTCAGTGACCAGGACCAGGTTTATTGGGTGTCCGGATCAGGAGGATCCCCCCGGGCACCGGTCGCGCAGGAGATTTTAAGGAGGGCAAAAAGGGGAGGAGAATACAGTGGGGACCAACGGAATAGGGGTGAAAGGGAGGAACTGGGGTACAAGTAACCAGTGGGGTTTGAACTGGGGAGGAGACAACACTCAACATCCAATGTGGGACACAGAAACTGGGAACATTCTAGAAAATAGGGTATGTACAAGACTCCGGGGGAGAGGATGTCAAACTTGGGAACTGCCCATGGAGCCACCCTCTGACTCCGAGGAGTGACAGGAGGGGGTCCCCACAGGGACCAAGAGGATGCTCTGAGGGGCAACCCAACACTGTGGTAATCATCTTAGCACTTATTAGCGTAGTTATGGTGTCTCTTTATCTCTCCAATCTCAATGCATCTCTTTCAAGATACTGCTAGACCTATTGCCATTCGCATCAGCTCTGACTGTCCCTAAAAGTGATGCATGCACACATGTGCGTCCATTGCTCAGCCTGGAGAAGAGGACGCTGAGGGGAGATCTCATGGCAGTTCACAGCTTCCTCTCCAGGGCAAGCAGAGGGGCAGGCACTGACCCCCTTCTCTGTGGTCACTTCAGGACCCGAGGGAATGGCCTGAAGCCGTTCTGTTATGTAATCCTTAAAAATAAAACCAGGGACTTGAGCGTTTGGGGCGTGTGCTCTTTAGTTCTTAAAAGTTACAGCATTTTAGAAGTACTTGATAGTTAAAGTGCGTGATCAAACACATAGGAAACTGACGGTGCGCACTGCCCTCTAGTGGAGATTCAGATAATAAAGGTAAGAGCTCCGCAGATGTTCTTGACCTTGGAACCTAGGAAGTTACTTTCTGGAAGAGCTGGGATTACAGTTGAGCCAATCAATATTCTCTTCTCTGCATCTTCTTTTCCTTTCCCCTAACTTTATACTGTTGTCTTTGCAGTTATCATTATACCGTACCAGAAGCAGGAAGACTTATTTTCCATACTTACGCAACTATATATTTGTACTTTACATCACATATGTGTACATGTATTTTTTTTATAAACACACACATGCTGCATATATAATGTATATTATGTATATACACATTTTCCCCAAAATATTTTCTGTACTTGTTTACACGTTTTTCAAATTTAAATAATACAGAACCACTGTTTTTTACAGTTGATACGCTGTTTCTTTTTGACTAGAGATTATGTAAGTGTTAATTGAAGTGAGACTGGGGCAAACTGAGATTAGAGGTGGAACCTGCACTGCAGCACAAACCAGCCATATGACTTCAACAGAGGCTCATGGATTCAGTATAATCCACTGGCTGTCAAACACACAAACACACAGATATCTAGGGATGCTGTCAGCATCTTAGATATCTCCTGTCCCAGAGTCTACAGGATTATTAGACTCTGCCCAGTCTCCCCTTCTGAAGCTGCTTGTTGGTCTCAAGCTCACAGCACAGCGAAATAAAGCTGCAGACCAGAAGTTACTCTCAGCAGCAGACACTGGCTGTGGCAATGGCTGGGAAAGTCAGCACTGGCAGCGTGTGTAACTGCAATGCTGCTTCTGTGTCATGTAAATCAGGATGTGCTTGCAGCACACCACTTTATCCTGGAAGAGGCTATAGAATATGTTTGGTATCAGGTAGAAACTAGAAGGAAGGAAGCGTTCTTTCCTTTCTGCTTTCCTGTGTTGCTGCTGTGGACCTGGCAGCTCATCCTTTTGGCCAGCACAGGCACAAAATCTGTCATTCTGTGCTCCTCTTACAAGGATTTAGTTGTCTTCACACTGAGATTTTTTTCAAGGCTCTAGGCTTCTCCAGTTTGCAATATCTTTGCTGTGGCAGAAGCCAAAAGCAAATTAGTTGGTTTGAATTCCTGACATCCTTTCTTCAATTATTCTTGTCAGGACACTCTGTACACTATTTAAATGTGCTGGCCAAGGGTGATTCTTTGGGGCTTGGATAATGTTTTCTGTATTGTTAAAAGATGCTTTGTGAACGGCCATGTTCTCCTGGGCATTGCTACATCCATGTTTGATGTAGCTGCTTCTCCTTGTCCCAGGAGATGGACATGGAGCTACCTGACAGATGGGCTGGTATTCTTCTGGTACTAGTTATACTGCACTCCCTCAGCACTTGTGAAGTTTCTTCCCAAGGTATGATGTAATTTGATAACTATGCTATGAAGATAAAGATCTTCAAAGTACGTATATGTAAAAACATTTACAGGGACATTATGTATCCTACAGCCTGTATATTTAAATCTTATTTCATCTGACTTCCTGTGGTCACCACAAAATGTCTCCATATGACTGTAGTACTTACTCTACTTCAAATAGAAGGGAAATTCTGGGACATGGTCACATAGAAACATCAAGATATTACAGGCCTTCCAAGCTGGACAGAAGAGGAGGAAGGAACATTTGGACCTGAGCTGATGAACTGATAGGGATTCTTAAAAATGGCCTATGAGAAGACAGAGCTAAGCAATGAGACTGGTGAAAGAAATCTATGGTATCTGCTCTGAAAGCACTCTCTGAGTCTGAAAAAATCTAGAGTACCCCTTCATAAACCACAAATCTAGTTGAACATGTAAAGCAATCTTAAAATATCAGGGAGATGGAGTGTCATATGAAGCAGGTAACTCTGCTCAGAAGTCTGCTAGCTAAATACAAGCTGTATATAAAAAGACAAAAATAAAGCATAGGACAGGAAATGTTAAATGACATGATGTTTTTAAACAGAGTTACTGATGATTAGCTGGTGAAATAGAATCCATCTGCAAACAACTAAAGATCTTTTCCTGTATAGTAATAGAAACAAGAGGTATTAATTCATTAATTGGGCAGACACATTAGACTATTGTGGAGATACAGCTAGAAAGCAGAAGTGAGAGCACTGCTGAACTCATGTCAGAAGTGAACGCGCTAACGCTGCTAGGCCGCAAACCATGGCAGGCAGTACGGCCTACCACGAAACAGCAAGCATGAGTGAATAGCATGCCAGGAATGTACCTGTGTTGGTCAGGGCTAGCCTTTAGTTTTGCAATGTTATTAAGAAACATAGATATGGTTGTTATAGTGATTGCTGCTTATATAAGAATCTATTTTTAGTTACTGCTGAAAAGGTATAAATACATAGCTCTGTATCAATAAAATCGGCTTATTGCATCCAAGCAATCTGCCCCGTCTCTTCCATCGCCGACCGTCACGCGACAGACTATGGCAAGGATTTCAGTGGCAGTAAAAGGTTCCTTGAAAAAGCTAAGTCTGAGCTCTTTGAATTGATGAGGTTATCCTAGAAAAGTCAAACTGCCCTGTGAAAGGTGATATACTCCTTCCCTTTATAGCAACTTTATGGCTAAGCCCCTAGGATTCACTAATTTCCTCACAATGGAAATGCATTGTTCCCCAAAAAAGATGATTCTGTGCTTGCACAGGTGGCTCAGGCAAATAATACATCTGGGATGAAATACATACGCTCGTCACAATACACATAAAAGTAGGCACAAGAACTTGATGATTGTAGTGTTCTTTACAGGCTTGAAGGTGTTACTGTGATGGCCGCAGAGTAAACGCATAGACAGAAAAGCAAAGAAGTCCAGAACAAAAATATTGAGGTCTCTGCAGTTCAGAACACTTACTGCTGTTTAGCTTCTGTTCAAAATACCTTGGATATTTGAAAAAGTCAACAGTTTCATAACCAACCTTGGACAAGCTAATCTTTGACTAGCACAGTCAACCACAGCACAAACTTCTCTGATAACTGCGGGTGTCATTGATCTTCCCCTCGGTCAGCTCACTGCAGCCTCACACTTGCTGTGCCTGGCTTGCGAGGCTGCCATGGAGCAGTTAACGGCTCTCGTCGAACCTCTCCCAGCTGTGGCAGCTTATGTGATGTGGTTCAGCTTTTGTCACAGGGATCTTTAGTTTGACATTTAGACCAGCAGAAATAACATATAAAGATAGTAAATGAAAATATGTATTTCAACAGGTTTGTGGTTTTGTCTTCTAAATAAACAAAATCCCCATTTGTCATGTAAGTTTAACAGAATAACAAGTTTAGTAATTACCATTCCTTAAAAATAATAATCCAAGAGCCACATCTCATTTTCTTCAAATAAAAAGCTCTTTTAGTGGTCTCTGGTTTTGGGCATTGTCTGAACTTTCATGGAAAATACATAGAAATTCTGCATATTTCCCATTTATTTATTTAAGTTTCAAAAAGTCTGTCATGCAAAGCAGAATTCAGTTAAGGGAAGCAAATGAGGTTTGTTTTACTCTTCAGTTAATGAGATGCCACACCTAAGAAAGAGGAGTTATGCTGGATGCATCTCTAAAGGTTCTACAGGTGTCTAGAGACATATCTGTCTGTTCCTCAAAACAAGCTGCCAGGAACAGGTGTTCTTTTATGTCAAGTCCTTCCTTTATACATACACACAGATTGGGATGGAACCACAGCGTCATTGCTCTGTTGCTATGCTAGCCAATCTATATTGGAAGACTGAATAAAAAGAGGAAAAGAAGAAAATTGGGCCTGTTGGTTTGCTGTGTAAACCTTTGCATTATCATTTTAGTACTCTGGAGTCTCTGAATTCAGTTTATCATGCTTGCTTATATTCAACAGAAAGCAAGGCATAGTATAGAAAGATAACTCTGGACAAGAAATGTGTCCCAGATTCTAGGAACATCCATACATAGCAGTTTCCCTTTCTTTGGTTAGTAATGCAGCCAGATTGAAGATGTACATATATTAGGATTTCCATTTCTATTAAACTTGCAAAGTTGTAATATTTTTTTCCAAGAGGAATAACTCCGCATCTTTTCCTATGTGTGCCAGTAAACATAAGCTTTTATTACTTGATGAGATCCACGTCCTTTTATTCCATCAAAAATTATATTGGTATCATATGAAAGATAACTATGGTTTTAATTTCTGCAGTACCTTTCAGACCTGTCATTTGCATGGAGCAGGGTCACACTTCACAGCCCTGAAAAAGGAACAGTGAATTTGTTCTGACAAGCTCTAGGACAAGCATAGACTACTCCTTTTTGGCCATTTGGCGACAAATGGCTGATCCCCATGCACCATGACAGAAGCAGGAGACCCAAGCCTGAGGGGAGCCCCAGCAGCCTCACAAGGCCAACAGAGCCCCCTGTTCCAGCCCCTCCAGGTACCACAGGAGCCCTAAGTTGTGCTACTGGGAGGGTCCGCATATAGGATAGGTAGGTAGGGGGATGTGTGTGCATACAAAAATGTTTTTCATCCTGATCAGCCAGAGGGGAACAAAGAGACCCCTGGTGCTGTTCGTGCCTGTGCGAGTGCTAAGTGCTCCCCCCCGTGTTGCTGTGTGGGGTTTTCCGTGCCTCCATGTATACACACCATACAGTGTGTGCATATCTGCCTGCTGGCAACGCAATACACACTAAGCCCTGCTGCTGGGGGCACCTGGGGCAGGGGGCTGTGCCAGCCTCACCTCCACTGGGCTGTCAGATTTGGCAACCCCTAAAAGAAACCATGGAATCACAGAATGGGAAAGGTTGGAAGGGATAATCTGGTCCAACTTCCTTGCTCAAGCAGGGCCATCCTAGAGCACATTGCACTGGATTGTGTCCAGATGACTCTTGAACATCTCCAGTGTGGGAGACACCACAACCTCTCTGGGCAGCCTGTCCCAGTACATGGTCAACCGCACATTAAACTTCTTCCTCTTATTCCGGTGAAAATTCCTGAGCATCAGTTTTTGCCTGGTGCCTCTTGTCTATTGCATGGCACCACTGAGAACAGCCTGGTTCCACCAATGAGACACATGGTCCATGAGACAGGTGTCAAAAGATCCCATTATTCAATGCAAACTGCTGTTTTAATGACTGGATATGTTTTTAATGCTAGAGGATACATTTCACTTTCTTCCAAGCCAACTGAGAAGGCATGCAACGTCACACTAGAAATTAATCTGAGTTTTTATGTTCTTTTTCTACTACTTTTTTCTACTTTTTCACTTAAAATGCCAAATAGGGGATATTTAAAGCATGATGATAATGCTTTAAATATTACGTGAAGATGACAATAGAGTCACAGAATCATAGAATGTGAAGGGTTGGAAGGGACCTCAAAGATCATTTAGTCCCAACTCCCCCTGACACAGGCAGGGACACTTCCCATGAGACAAGGTTGTTCAATTATTCTTATCCAATCTGGCCCTGCCAGCAATTGGGCATCCACAACCTCCCCAGACAACCTGTTCCAATATCTCACCACCCTCACAGTAAAATATTTCTTCCTAGTATCAAACCTAAATTTCCCCTCTTTCAGTTTGTATCCCTTACTTCTTGTCCTATCACTACATGTCCTTGTGATACGTCCCTCTCTGACTTCCCCATTTTTCCCCTTCAGGTACTGGAAGATTGTTATGAGGTCTCCATGAAACCTTCTCTTCTCCAGGCAGAACAGCCCCAACTGTCTCAGCTCATCTTCACAGCAGAGGTGCTCCAGCCCTCATGGCCTCCTCTGGACTTACTCCAACACTTTCATGTCCTTCTTATGTGGGGGTTCCTTCTGACTAGGAAATGCATGATAACACTTTTTTTTCCAAATACTTCATGCCTGCATTAGTGGAGCAGAAGGGATGGGATGTTAAACAAGGCGTGTCCTGTACTCGGCACTGCTGAGGCCACACCTCGAGCACTGTGTCCACTTCCGTGCCCCTCCACTCAGGAAGGACATTGAGGTGCAGAAGCAGATCCAGGTAAGGGCAATGAAGCTGGTGAAGGGTCTGGAGCACAAATCCTAAGAGGAGCAGCTGAGACAGCTGGGGTTGTTAAACCTGGAGAAAAGGAGGCTCAGGGTGGACTTTATCTCTCTCTACAACCACCTGAAAGGAGGCTGTAGCCAGATGGGGGTCGGCCTCTTCTCCCAGGCAACCAGCGACAGGACAAGAGGCAATGGCCTCAAGCTGTGCCAGGGAAGGTTTAGGCTGGACATCGGGAAAAATTTCTTCACAGACGGGGTGACTGGACATTGGAATGGAATGCCCAGGGAGGTGGTGGAGTCACCATCCCATGAGGTGTTTAAGGAAAGGCTGGACGTGGCATTCAGTGCCGTGGTCTATTGACATGGTGGTCCTCAGTCATAAGGTGGACTCGATCTCAGAGGTCCTTTCCAATCTGACTGATGCTGTGTTTCAAGCCTGCCGTCAGCTGGTGCGCAGCTGATGACCGGCACAGCTGCAGCCCTTCCCCTCTCGGCGCGGCGGCTGCCGAGACACTTTCCCCACAGGTTTACGCCCCGTGCCGCCAGGGCTGCGGCTCCGAGGTGCTCCGTTCCCTCCCCGGCCCGGCTCCGCCCCGCGGCCCCGCCGCCACATAAGGCCGCCGCCGCCTCCCCGCCGCCTCCCCGCCCCCGAGCAGCGCGGAGCAGAAGCTGAGGACCAGCGGCCGCCGCCATGGTGTTGAACCCGGTGCTGGGGAAGCTGGTCAGCAAGCGGGTGGTGCTGGCCAGCGCCTCGCCGCGCCGGCAGGAGATCCTCACCAACGTGGTGAGTGCGGCCGCTCGTCCCGCAGGGGCCGGGGACTGCGGGCAGCGGCGGCTGCGAGTGCCGGCCCGGGCCTGCGGGGCCCGACGCCTCCCGGCCCGCCCGCCCCATAGAGCAGTGGGAGGGGAGCGGGCGGAATAAAGGAGATGTCTCCTTTCTGAAAGGCACTAGTGGAGAGCAAAGGAGGCCGTAACCTGTCATTCAGGCCGTTCAGCTCCTGCGGAGGAGCATGTCGGCCTCACCGGGCGGGCTGCGGGAGGCTTTTGAATAGCATTTGGGTGTTACCTGTCCAGCTTAGGTTACTTAGTATTACTATTCTTAATAATTCAACCGATAAATTGAAATTCAGTGGGAGGAATAACTTGAAAATACGGATGTGTGGAGAAGCACAGGGGTTCAGTCATGCACTAAGTTATTAGAAACATAGCGTGCCTGCTGGGTGTAGTAAATGTACAAGTGCAACCCAGAGGCAAAAAGCTGGAAGAATAGTTGGGGGTTTTTTTTGTTTGTTTTTTTGGGGTTTTTTTTGGGACAAAACTAATCAGAAACTGTCTGGTTTTGTTTTCTGTTTGTCATGTGTATAAAGGCATATAAAGTGCTGTAAAGCTCCTGTAAGAATATGCACTATTGCAGTAAAGTGCTATGGATGGATTCAATTAAAAAAAAAAGTGTAATCCTCTGTTTATGAAGTATGTAAGTTTATACTGTTAGTTTTTATATGACAAGAATATTGACGTGGTAATTAGGTTCTAATAATAATGTGATTAGGTTCCACTAAATAAGGGCAAAATCAAATACCCACACCAGTTTTGAAGTTCTATCTGATTGTTTTGTTTTAGATTGCTTACAAAGGATATGTAATGCACTAAACACTTATAGGAGCACTGGGGTTTTTTTTCTGTATGTGTTTGGGGGGTAGGTCTGCTAAAGTAGAAAAAGCAGATGTCAAATTTGCCACTTGCCTAATATGCCTTGGGAGCGATCTCTAATAATGAGGTCAGATTGACTGCATCACTTTCCTGTGTTACAGGGCCTGCGTTTTGAGGTGGTTCCATCCTGGTTTAAGGAGACACTTGAAAAGTCATCTTTTACAGCCCCTTATGAGTATGCTGTGGAAACGGCAAAACAGAAAGCTCTTGAAGTAGCAAACAGAATGCATGTAGTAAGTTACGATTATAGCAATGAGCTTTTTGGCTTTGGGTGGTGCATTTTACTGTGACCTTATTTGCTTGCATTGCTTAAGTGATCCCTGAGTCCTTTTTCTCCATTGAAGGCTAATGGATGTTCTCCTGTCATTTGTGAAAGACAATGTCTTGAAATTGCCTAATCAAAAGTCTCATGCCTGCAATTCAGGCTTTCCACAAACGGAAGTGGCCTGCATCTTTTGTCAGCATCATACCTAGTCTTGTGTGGGATATATATTCCATAGTTCCTTTGAACAGTCAGGTATATGGCTGACTTCATTCCAGGTATTTGTTGATTGTAGAGACAGACTCCATGGAAAAACACTGATGTGACTGCAGTGTTTGCTTTATCTTTCATTGAACGAGTGACAAGAATAACTCAGAAGTTGTGATTATAGAGGTACTGGAGGAAAGCAGAAAAATAATGACAGTTGCTTTGCCTAGAATGTTTTAAACCAGAATTTGTCTTTTTAATTTTAAGAAGGGAGAGGTTGACATGATTTTATCCAAACCAGTGATGCAACTTACACTATCAGTGGTATTTGACTTGTGCCCTTGGCTGTGATCACTGAGCACATAAGGCTCTTTACTACCAGAACCTATTTAAAAGTCTAGCTGATTAAATCTCACAAAATGGACCATATTAATTTCTTAATAACAGAGCTCTGAAAGAGAGAGGTATGTTTGTTGATCCTATATTAGTGGCAGAAACAGAATGTTGAACACCTTAAACGAACAGTGTTGCCAGATGTCACCATTCTTCAAAGCAAATATTGCATGATCTCCAATGTAAATCGTTACCCAGGATTCTGTCAACTACTTTCCAGACAATGGTACAACATAGGAGAGTGGATTTTAAACCCAGCCTCACTAAATGACTTACTTTGGGCTTTCATTGCAAAACACTGTACTGGTGATAATGCTAGTTCAGTGGATTTCAAAATGCTTCTTCATACAGGAATTAGAAGAATTAATTCCAAGCATCATTAAACAATTTAAAGCACATCAATCTGTAGAAGAATTGCCCCCCTATAAATCTTGTATTATAGTGGTCACACTTGCAGACAAGTTTCATGTCATGCTGTGTTAAGTAAGAGCTATGTGCCTTAAAATATGCAAGTAAATAAAAACTTAGCTATAAGGACAGGTACAGTTTAAAGTCAAGAAAAGTCTACAAGGAATTTTACATGCCACTACCTCTCATATTCAGAAAACAGACCGTGTATGTTCCCTTTTGAGAGAAAAAAGCAAAGTGTAGCTAAAAAAAATGGGGTTTATTTTTCAGTAAAATTTTTCTTGGAAGAATGATCCTAGAGGGCTGTGTTCTCTGGCTTCCAAACACTAGGCTCTTCCTTTAAAAGAATTGTTTGCCATCTTGAAGACCAGATGGGCTTTTGAGAATGCACTTTATTTCCTAGATGCATTTATTCATCAGTAATATATTTGGGCAAATTTGTGTCTGCTCAAGCCTCACTTTTATGGTGATAAAAATGATTACTATTTTGGAAACAGTGCAAAAGGAGAAACGGTGCCTTGTTTTCAGGTCAGTATAGAGCCCTACTTCTGAACTAGTAAACTGCTGTTTTCTTACCTTAAAAGGTTTCGTTCTCTTTGCATCTTCTGACAAATGCCTTTTTCTTTATGCCTTTGCAGAAACACCTGAGAACACCTGATGTTGTCATAGGAGCAGACACTATTGTGGTAAGAAGTCTTCAGTGATTTAGCACTACTTTAATTTATGGTGAGCGTAGAAAATACTTGTATCTTTAGGTTTAAAGTTTGAAAGCTGCTTTCATTGAAGTTGTATCTGTATTATGAAACATCTTTTGGGGTTTGTGGCTGTGGCTTTTAGGTTTTCTTCCCAACAAGGTAGTTTTTGAAATCTTGAGCACTAGATGCCTTGCTACTGGTTTTGGAGATACTAATACTGCCATAAGTATTGCCTTGGATCATCTGATATGTAATGGAAATTCTCAGGTGATTTGTCTGTCAAGAAGTCCAGATCATGTGAACTGTTCAGTGTCATGCCTTACAGGAGGTCATTTTATACCTGTCATCTTCACAGAGACAGTGAACTGTTGAGAACAGAAAAAGTTGAATTATCATTTTGTTTGAGAGCTGCAGTCACTGGAGGGTAGAGTGTGATACTCCTGTACTTGACACTAAATTACCTGTTCTACCAAAGTATCTGTGGTTCTTGCTCTACTCAATAAACTCAGGTTTGAAGCCCTGGCTGAAATCATGGTTTAAGCATAATTTCTGACCTCAATTTCTGAAAAGTAAGAAAAAGCAGCACACTCAGTCTGTCTTTCTGTTTTAGTCTGTGGATGAGCAGATCCTGGAGAAACCAGTTGATAAGCAAGATGCCTACAGGATGCTATCAAGGTCTGTAGTTTTAAGTAAGATGTGAAATCTGAAGATTCAATTTCTCCATCACTTAGATTCTCAAAAGGGTTCCACAGAAGGGATACATGCAAATTTTTGGGGGCTTTGTTTGTTGTAAGTTTAATTGGTCAATCTCTTAATTAGGGATATGAAATGCTCTTAATATGTAGCTTTTTAGAACACTAGGAAAAAATGCAGACAAGATGATGCATCTTTGCATCTATCCAAAGTGTCAAATGAAAATTTTCAGACAGTATTTTGTCTTACAATTCAGTGTGGAATCTTGTGGGGAACAGAGCATGTGAGATGCTTCTAATCACATCCAAAAATATCTTGGCTAATCTTTATGAGACTAGTCCTTAAATAGTCTCTTCAAAGATTCCCATTGCCTTGCTATTATACATCTACTGCTTTAACGGCAGATAACGTCCTCAGAACTAATTGGCCACAGCGTGGCACTCCAGAGCCACTACAAGAGAGAGCCAGGGATAAGGGAATTTGGGCTCTTCCTCTACACGCTAGCTTGCCATGGGATCTCTGGGGGCCAGTCAGAAATGAGAACAGATGCTCTAGTTCCCTCTTACATGTTTAGTCTGAGTTGCATCACCTAGCATTTATCGCCAGCTTTCAGTGAAGACGGTTGTAACAGTAGTGTTTATGCCAGTTGGCCCTTTATAATGCATTTGGAATAGTCGCTTTCCTGATGTACAGTGAATGAGCTGATACCGTGGACTACTTTTACACAAATGGTATTTTGGAGACTTGAAATGACTGCAGCTTTTGATAGTGTTTTTTTTATGTGGTTATGTTTTTGTTTGTTTTGCCAATGTCTTTTCAGTGATACTGAAATAAAATTTGTTTGGGGCACATGTGAGATTCATTGAATGATCTATTAATGTAATGGTCTGTGTCTCAAGGCTGTAGCAATATAATCATGTAGAACATTTAATAAGACTGTTGCTTAATAGACATTTTTTTTCCTTGACAGGTTGAATGGGAAAGAGCACAGTGTTTTCACAGGAGTGGCTATTATACACTGCCGCAGTAAAGGTATGTGTCATTTTATTACAACTCAATATTTGTATTAAAAATTACTCTCATGATAGCTTGTACAAGTAAACAGCATGATGATGTTTCATATACAGTCTGAATTGATTTTCTACTCAAGAATTACCTTATCATAATATAAATTAAAGACTCCCCACTAAAGCAAACCTTCTTCCCGTATTCAGTTTTCACAAAGGAAGGAAAGTGACAAAATACAATGGAGTTTAGAAATACTGTCTCTGAAAGCTACGAGACTAATCAAAAGGCCGGTGTAAGTCATGGAATATTCTAAATTAAATTCAAGTAAGGTACTACAGACTGTGAGACTGAGCTGAATGTGATCCGTATCAGCTTTATTCTGTGTTGTGTTTACACCAGGTGAGGCTTAATGCCTCAGATTGTTAAGAAGCTGTAGGGAGCAATACACCAATGTTCTTTATCAGATAATTTATAGAGAAAGTGAGTGGTTTTTATGGAAACGGTACCATTAATATAAGTTGAGGAGTGTTTGAGGGGCATCATCTGATAATTGTGTCAATAGTCTTTATAGTAGAGCTTTTATAGCCTGCTTTTGCAGGGGTCATTTCTGTGACATTTCACTGTACATAGTCTTTTTGTAGACAAATTAACAGTTTTTAATCTTTTCTGGAATGATTGCTCGTAACTCTTGTAAAATAGAATTAAAGTTAGTGATGCAGTACTGCTAATACAGTAGAGGGACAGCTGCTGCAAAAGAAATAAAACACATTACCAAGGGGTTCCTGTGAGCAACCCAGCAATGTAAATAACACCTTTAACTGTTTACTCTAGGAACAAAATTAAGTGCGCCCAACTGCAGTAGTGATGCTATAACAGCACATCTCATTTGAAGTTTACAAATTTGAACTGCATCACAGTCAGATGAATAAAAATACCTTTAGTCTGCATATTCCCCAAGACATGCTATCAATAGAACAAATTTTGTAGAATACATTTTTAGTCGCAGTTTGTTACAATGTGTTTTTTAACTTGTTAAAGACGAAATTTTCATTTTGAGCTGATTAGAGCTTTTTATCCATACTGAAAGACATGGTATTCTGTCTTCATATGCACTGATTTTCTTATTTCATCTGGGTCATTAAATGTTTGGGTGTTTTGTTTTCACACTACCATTAGAAGTTGGTTAGCATTCTTCCCTTGGTCTGTACTGTAGATATTTCTTACTCCTCCTCAAGCATTTCCACTGCTACCAGAACTGCGGTAACAGGAGATGCTGACCTCGGTGCTTATAGAAAAGAGTAGAGAGAGCTGCTAATCTGTAATGTGCACACTCATTTGTGCAAGGCTGTTACCTTTTGAACATGTTTTGGAAAAGCCTCTGTCTGCAGTGACAGCAGGGTCACAGAGTACCATGTGCAGCAGGGTCCATACCCAGGTGTGCAGTACTTTATTTCACCTTCCCTCAGCCACTTCCAGCTACAGAAGTCTAAAATAATCTTGTCATCTCTTGAGAGATGATAGGAAGATGATAATGATGGCTCCTGATGGAACTGCTGGATGCCCAAGTCTGAAGTGCAGGTGCAGCTGCACATTCCCACTTTTATGACAGCTACATGTTGAACTCTGATATGTTGTTAAGAGTTCTTTGACAACAGTCGTAAAGTTGGAAGGGTGATTATAGCCTTCTTCGTACTGACTGCTGGATGTGTGTGCCAGCATCCATAAATAGCTTTGTGTAAGCATTGATAATTTAAGAATATATTCCACACAGAAAGAGCAGTGTGCTAGCCCTGAGACAGGACAGCAGAGGTTGAAAATGCAAACTTTTACTGTTTTGGGAAGGTTTAGTTCACTGTACCTAAAGAACATTATTAGTCATTTCCTACATCTGTGTAATACATTTAATTTTTCTCAAGCAAAATTGCCAAATGATTAAGAAAATAAACTTAGATGTTATGCTCTCTAAACTACAATTCCTGTTTCTAATAAGGCCTCTTCCTTTCTATAGACAATCAGCTAGAGATGGACATCACTGATTTCTATGAAGAGACTAAAGTAAAATTTTCTGAGCTGTCTGAAGAGCTCTTATGGGAGTACATTCATAGTGGGGAGCCAATGTAAGTAAGACCCTGATGCCACCACACAACAGTCGAGAATAGGCCTTAGGGTACATTATTAAGCCACCAGTGTAAAACGTTGTCCTGTGTTCTGTGAAATTGTGCTCTGTGTGTATGATAAATGATAGCATGGGTGATGCAAGGTCGCTATTCTTCTGTTCTTGTGTGAAGCTGTCATTTCTTCAGTGAAAGTGAGGTACCTTTTTAAAACCCTAATGAATTTGAAAAGTGAAGACTTGAAATACTCTGGATTAGAGCAAGCACTTGTGCAATATACGATTATTTCTCTGTTAGCAGAGGCATTCAGGGATCTTTGATGTCTGAGACAATGCATAGTTCTCATTATAAACAGGTGAGAAGAGTGAGTCTGGGATAATCAGGGCATCATGGAACTGTATTGGAAGAAGCTAGAACTCTGTGTATTTAGTCTATTAAAATCACTGCTCTAATGCAAGGAACACCAGCTTAATTTTCAGTTATCCTTATGATAAGTGAAAACACAGTTTGTGTTCCTATGCCAAAATTGTCCTTTAGCTTATGTGTTCCTCCTACACTGGTAATACCATTACTGACCTATATAGGCAACATTTAAAAAGACAATATACCAGACAACAGTGATTCCATGGAAGAAATAGGATGAGAACAGAATGCCTAATTACTACTTCTAAGATGAGGTTCACTAGATTAAAAAAAAAAAAAAAGAAAAAAGTACTTATTGGGAGACAACAAGGGAAAGGACTTTGTCTTTCCTTTGTGTTACAAAGGCTGAAGCCTTGTGAAGGCATAGTTAGCACTGTGGACTGCATATCAGGTGATCTGACATGAACTTCTGTCTCTGTAGCTTCAATTCTGGCCATGTAATAATATAAATCGTGGTGGTTCATAAACTCATTTGTGCCATAAAACAATAAAGTCATGTTTTACTGGGGAAAGAGAAACCAGTGTAGACTTTGGATATACTTCAATGCCTGTCTGTAAATGAGGCATACATTGTGAACATGTAAGGTTCACAGCTTATTGAATAGATTGATTTTTAAATTGGATTATATGGAGAGAATGTTTTGGCAAGACTACAACTTGTAACAAATTCCTACGTAGGTTTTTGGAAGGTGATGCTGTGCTAATTAGTATGATGTTTAGATTTAGTGGGTCATAAATTTTCAGTTTGAAGGAGAAATGACCATGGATTTTTAGGAAGAATGTCCAATTGAAAATTATTTTGGAATATTCTGAATATTTCCTCTGGGTGCAGATATGCTTTAGCAGTGCTTGCTGCAGCAAAATGGCTCATGAGCAGTGCTGGGTCATTCTGTTCATTCTGCTGAACAGGGTGTGTGACATCAAGGGTTTCTCAGGGACCAAAGGTTCAGAGAATGTATTTCATTGCTCTCTGAGGCAGAAGCCAATTGAACTTTGTGTATATAATCCTGAGGATAGGAAGTATTTGTTCTGACTTTGCAAAGGAACTACTAAACACAGTGTCCCATTAATTTTGCAAAACAGTAAGAAGTATCTCACTTCTTACTGTTTTTTGGTTGGTTATTTTTGTTCCCTCCTCCATGGCCACCCATACAGGTTACACACTTGCATGCATACAGGTTTTTCTAAACACTATATTGCACTCAAGTGACCATTTCTTACATTTAAAAAAAAAATTAAATGGCAAAATAATTTTCTGAAATAATACAAGACTTAATGATCACATGAAAAAGTAAAAGAAAAATTACTAATGCTGTTGAGGATTAGATAGAGTTCCTCTAGTAAGAAGAAAATTGGCATATAGTATTTAAGTCAATCACTGGTGATAGAGACTAATACTAGAAATACATAGCTGACCTAAAGTATGGGTAAGGAAGGAGGCTGTCTCAAGGTAGTCTATGATGAGGCTATAAAAACCCTTAAATTTTGGCTGCAGAAAGATGTTTTGCTTTTTGTTTTATTCTTGTTCCTCTTTCTAACCAAGGATTTTCTGCTTGCAGGCAGTGTCTCTTTCTTCTTTTCTGTCTATCTGTAGAAAGAAGGCTGTACCACAGTAATCCTAACTGTTTTGGGAGTAGACTTAGTTTCTGCCAGCCTCTTTGACCCAGGTTTTTATTTTGTAATCTTCCCCTTATGAACAACTTCCTCTGTCTGCTTACAACTTCTAGCCTGAAAATCCTATGTGG
Organism: Struthidea cinerea; assembly: GCA_013397865.1. Lineage (NCBI taxonomy): Eukaryota > Metazoa > Chordata > Aves > Passeriformes > Corcoracidae > Struthidea > Struthidea cinerea. The sequence continues at coordinate 58,331 of VZTI01000239.1, forward strand.
TTTTAGTAGCTCTCCTCTGATGGCAGTGAAACCAAAGGACCCTACTGCAGTCTTGGAATGAGGTGATGACAGAGCCTGGAGCTCTACAGTTTCAGACTTTACTGGGAAGTAATAAAATGTAGAATCTAAATATTCTTCTCAGGATCCAATCCCAGAACATAAAGTGGTATAGAAAAATAAACGTGTGGCCAGTTGTGGTAATGTTCTTGCTGGGCGTATGATACTGCTGCTTTTGATGGTCATAATGTTTTTTGCCTCCCTGTAAGCGTATACCAAAATGACTGCAACTTCATTTAAAAATGAGAAGACATTTTAGTCATTATAATAATCCTAATTTAGTTGATGTAAGCCATGAGAATGTTATAAAAGAAGAAATAATTTAAACAGTGACAAAGTTATAAGGTAGTGCTTACAATGCAAGTTTAAAGGAAAATCCCTATTCCCCAATTTATAGCAATTCAGAAAATCCTACTTGTTGGGACACCAATTCCTCTGTTTGTTTTAGGATGTATTGGAAAGGGAATCCAGAGATAAGTACTAAAAATAAAGAGCTGTTCGTAATCAAATCTAAGGTTAAAAAATTAGCAGTATTTTTTTGTGTAGTAACCTTCTTTTTCAAGCAGTTTGCATAATTCTGTGCTACCTTAAGTTAATAGATCCAAGACTGACTGACCTTTGGTTTCTAAGCTTGCTGATGTAGGCTTTCAGATTCTGTTGTTATGTAGGAAACATACTTTTAACTGCTTTGTTCCTTGTATGAGAACAGTAAAATTGTTGGGTCTACTGCAGCTTATCTGACTTGTATGTATTTCCATTCCAGTCTGTGGAATTTGCATAATTACACCTAAAGACAAGTTAGATTTCCAAGGTTAATGTCTGCGCACGTACGTTATTGTGCCAAATCACCAGTATTACCATGACATCTAAGAGCACAGTGTTGTGAACCACAACTCTACTTCCATCTCGGGCAGTTGCAGAAGAGATGGATAGAGCTAAATGGAGTAGTGGATTTTGTTTGAATAGGTTGCTCTTTCCCAAGAAAGTGCTGTCTTCCCAATCCTCATTTCAGGTATTCCTATGACTGAGATCTGCAAGACACATTCTACAACCATTTGAATTCTAAGGGGTCATCTTTGTTGAGCTCCTTTGGGACCTAACATTCCTAAAGGCTTTTTAGCCTCTTGTGGAATTGGGTGAGGGTCCGTGTGCATCTGGTGACCCAGTGGCAGTGTTGGTCTTGGTGACGCTTACTGTTACCTTTTGGTAGCCACGACTTGGCAAGTGCTGGGTGCCCTATGACAACACACTGTGGCTGCAGTCACTGGCTGCTTAGGTGACTGTAGCACTTGCACTGACTGAAGACCTTTGGCTAGTCACCCTTAGTGGAAATACTGATCCTTATATTTATCTTGTGATTTACAAATTGAAGTGTTGAGCCTGGCTAGTAGATTTAATCTGCTTCTAACTTAGTTTTTATTCCAGCCTCTGCAGTGCTGGTGGAGTATTAGTGTTCTGTGATACCTCCACCCTTAACCTTCATTAGATTGGTGTTGTTTTTGCTTTCTCTTCCCAGGGACAAGGCTGGTGGATATGGTATCCAAGCCCTTGGTGGAATGTTAGTTGAGTATGTCCATGGAGACTTCTTGAATGTGGTGGGATTTCCTCTGAATCACTTCTGCAAAAAGCTAGCAGAATTGTACTATCCGCCCTCTAAACATAATGTACAACATAAAAAGTACGACTCTATCCCTTCTGTGGACACTTTTGAGAACCTAAGTGATGGAGAAAGTGAATCTTCAAATTTCACAAAGCACAAAGGTGCTACTAAGTTGGACAGCAGTGGGATGCATTCGTCAGAAGCTGTTTACGCTTCTGAAAACAGTTCTGGTGTCAGAACTGGTTTTACAGTGCCTTTGGAAAATCAGAATGGAGTGTTGCAGAGTGCAGCAAAACTTCCATCCAAAATTCTAGAGCTGATGGATGGTTTTAGAGCTTCAAAGGTAAGGGAAAAAAATAAAACTACTCATTACATTGTTGCCTGATATATTTGTTTCATTGGACTCCAGTATGTACCAGTTATGTGAAATACTTGAGCTGGGGAAAAAATGTATTAATAATTAGTAAAAAAGGACTACTGAAGTTCTGGAGAATCTAAGATAGCTGAAGCTTCTGGTGCAATGTAAACATTATTGGGTTTGGTTTTTTGTACTTGTTTTTATGTGTTCTATGAAATGTCAGTTACCTATTTGATAATTTTTTCTGCCGAGTTGAGAGGGAAAAGAAGTTGGAGATTTTTTTTTTACTGATCAGAAGAGTACAACCAAGCTGGAATTTACTCTGCAAAGAAAGCATTCAATGTGGTTAACTCACCTGACTTAAAACTGTGACAAAAAATGTATATATTATATTTCCTTTCTAACTTTTAATGCTTTGCATTAGAATTCTGTGGAAGATAACTGTTTTGTTTTTTTTTTATTCCCTCTTAAGAATATTTTGTAATAACCTGTTTCATGTTCCACGTGTGTTTAACTGATAATATCCTTGCTGTATCTGATGGAGGCATACTTGTAACAGCTCACAAACAAGGTCACATGCTCTGTGTATCAGCCAAGCATGATGAGAAATGCATAGCTGGACATTTTAAGTACTCCCAGATTTTCTACTCATCGTTCCAGTGTAGCAAAGACAATAGTGAAGAAGAAATGAACAGTGATCATTCTAATAGATCACTGATCTCCATCAAATTATTTGTGTTTTAGGAAGAAGTGAAAAAAAGTGCTAAAGTGGCAGTGAAATGCAAAGTTGGAACTAAAGATATGACAGCTTTGAGGTAAATGGAAGGAGGCACACCAGACAGTGAACAATAGTTTTGCTGAAACAGTGGAGAGTTGTGCTCAGCTCTGAAGGAAGACTGTAGTGTGATCATGTGGTGTAGATCTGTGGGTGTGCTGCTTGGAGGCATGTGCTGCTTGCAAGCATGCAAAGCTATCCTGAGAGGTTTGGAAAAAAGTGGCTTTGAGGTTGCTGCATTTGTGAACTGCTTGTGTATCCATAGGGAGCAATGTATTTGGATGAGTGAGATGATGCTTAGCATTTCTTCAATACAAATAAAAATAAATATGGAAAATCATCAGTATGTGGTTGTACATTACTTACTGCTTACAGTGATGTGATGCTGAATTCTGTTTTGTGCAGTGAAAGACAGTGGAGGCTGGAAAGAAGAGCTTTGCTTTCCCACTACTCCAGTGTAAAGTCATAGTATAAAGTACTGAATGGTGTGTTGAACTAGTGGGATTTGATTTTTGCCTTCATCATGGGTCTTTGTAAAATTACCAGTAGCAATGTATTGTGATGTGACAAAACTCATCATCTTTCCATTTGTGGAATAGGTTTGAGCAAACAAAAGCATTTATTTCCACAAAAACTCGCAAGTTTTTTCATTTTGATTCTTGAATGTTGCTTCAAGAACTTTATAAAGCAGAGTAGAATCTCCTGCAGGTGAAGATGTTGCTGCCTGTTTTGCTCTGAACAGCTCTGTTGCAGAACAGGAGGGGATCAGGATTAAATACTTCCAAGTTAAAAAACTTTCAAGTTTACTATGTTCCAAATTTACATAGTCTGATCTGTACTCAGATCTTTGACATTTTTTCTTCTTTAATTTTTTTTTAACTGAGAATTACTGAATGGTAGGTCAGCCAAGTTTTCTGCCCTATCTTCTCACCTTCTTTTTCCTGTTCTAATAGTTTCCAGTTGGTATCAGTCTAAAGACTGGGCAGGTCTCGGAAGCCATCTGGTTGTGAACTAGATGTAATTGGCTCAGTATTGTGAAAGCCTGAATTATAATAAATCCCAGCTATATGCTCTTAGAGCAACAAAGGAAACTGTAAAAAGAGGTAAAGATGATAGAATATATAGACACACAGTAGCAGACCTACCTCTCTAAGTTAATCTCTTTTTTTTTTTCCCTTTGATTTTTATTAAGCAGAATGTCAAGGCCCTTCTTTCCTTGATTACCTTTAGTTTTAAATTTCATTATAGTTGCTTGCAGTTGTAAAGAAATGGATTCTGTAATTGCTGCATTTGCCTCTGTTGTTGTGTTCTCCATAAGTTCCTTGGGTTTAGGTGTTTTACCTACTTCAGAATACAGAAACTGTAGAATTGCAAATTAATTTTGAATGGAGAGGTATATATTATGACATCTCATTAACTTTACTCTCTGGTTTAGTTAGCATATCTTTTAAAAAGTTCAGCTAAGGTTTTCAACTTAAGACCACCATTGCCCATGAGCTTTTCTTCACCATGAGGCACTAGCTGTTCTCTCATCCCCACTCCATATGTACATGTCCTGTTAAGGTGTGCCAGGAGTATAGTTGTCCTGAGAAGTTTTATTCTTTTTGTTCTTAATATTTTTTGAGGTTTTCCTTAATTTTAAAAAAATAAGGACCTGTATTTTAGCAACTGAAGCTGTTACACTATCTTAGTGGAGAGCTTTGAGTTAGTTATGCATTGGGTATATCAAATTTAATTTGATCTTTTGGTCTTGGTTCATATGCTTAAGAATGTTCCATAAGGTCAAACGGTCATATAGATGGGGAAGTGCTAAATAGCTGAATAAAGAAAAACTTGTAGGCTGCATTCCAGAATACTGTGAGTTCCCTTCTCTCCCAAACACTGTTACTAAAAGTTCTGTTACTTGGCCAAGATACTGAAAGCCTCTGAGAAGGAAGGGAGCAATTTTTAGGAGGTTCGTTAGGTGCGTTGCGGTAGTTTGACAGTAGTTGTGTAGGATAATTCCAGGAAAATGGTATAGTTCTTTTGTTTTTTGATTGCAGTCTTAAATGCAGCATGATAACAATCTCTTACCTATGCATAGGCTCTGTTTGTAGCCTCTAAGCTGAAGATATTTGATCATCTGAAAGATAAAGGTCCAATGAAGGCTGTGGATATTGCAAATGATGTTGGAACCTCTCTATGTGGAACTGAAAGGCTCCTTGATGCATGTGCTGCTCTTGGATTACTGGAGAAAACATCACAAGGTGATTAATTTATCCTCCCTGCAACTGCATATGGTAGGCAGGACTGGAAGAGATGCTTTTAAGGTCACAGGTTCTGACTTGATATTGTGGGTAACTTGGATTTGGGGTAGAGGGGAATGGATTTGTTATTCCTTTGCTTTCATTATTAGTAGCTGGAATTGTTTCATATGTGGGGGCAGGCTTTATGTAATGAACACATTCAGGTCTCCTTTATGGAAACTTAAGATTGTTTCTGCTCTCTGGACATAAAACTGACCAAATTTCTAAGAAAAGGTTGCACAGACAGTCCCAGTGAGCAATGTAATAGCTCAGATGTGTCATCTGCACTTGAATCACAACAACCCCATGCAGCACTACAGGCTGGCAGAAAAGTGGCTGGAAAGCTGCCCAGTGGAAAAGGACCTGGGGGTGTTGGTTGACAGCAACAGAACATGAGCCAGTGTGTGTGCCCAGGTAGCCAGGAAGGCTGATGGCATCCTGGCCTGTATCAGCAGTGGAGTGGCCAGCAGGACCAGGGCAGTGACTGTGCCCCTGTATTCAGCATTGGTGAGGCCCCACCTTGAATCCTGTGTTCAGTTGTGAGTCCTTCTTGACAAGAAAGACACTGAGGTTGCTGCAGCATGTCCAGAGAAGGCTAATGGAGCTGATGAAGGGCCTGGAGCACAAGTCTGATGGGGAGTGGCTGAGGGAGCTGGGGGTGTTAAACCTGAAGAAAAGGAGGGTCAGAGGAGACCTTATTATTCTCTACAACTACATGTAAGGGTGTTGTAGCCAGGTGGGAGATGGTTTCTTTTTACAAGTAACAAACAGCAGGATAAGAGGAAACAGCATCAAGCTATGCCAGGGGAGATTTAGATTGAATATTAGGAAAAAATTCTTCCCTGAAAGGATTATCAAGCATTGGAACAGGCTGCTTAGGGAAGTGGCTGAGTCACCATTCCCTGGAGGTATTTAAAAGGTGGGTAGGTGTGGTACTTGGGAACCTGGTTAAGTGGTGGACTTAACAGTGCTGGGTTAAAGGTTGTACGTAGTTATCTTAGAGGCTTTTCCATTGAAGTGATTCTATGTTTCTAGCTAAAATAATTATTGAATTCCATTCCCTGCTGCAGCAGTGCAGTCAGTCTTCAGCAGATGATCAGGCTTTTAATAAGGAGAGTTCTGCAATGTGTCCCTCTTTGTGGACAACTTAAATTTTAGTGCTTCTAACTGGAACAGTCATTGAAGGTGTATGTAAGTGAGGGAGTCAGGATTAAGTTTTTCAGTCCACACTATGTATTTATAAGTTTCCATGTGCATGTTTTACATAGTAAGACTTGAAATGGTGAAGTGCCAAGAAAAGGAAATAAAGAAGTCTTTTTAACTCTGTTAGAGGACAAGACAATTGAAAAAGCCCTAAAGGCAAAACATAGTGGAGAAAGCTTGAATTCAGGGAAGAAGCCATAATCCAAACAAAAATACAGTCAAGAATGAGGAACTTCTAATACTGTCCCTTGAATATTAGGTATCTGAGATACTCTGGTTTAAAATAAAAATAATAAATCAGTGTGTATCTAGATTTTCCAGCATCTAAACTCTTTTTATACACAAAGTACTTACTCCTTTAAGAATGACAAGACTTTTAGAATTAATTACTTTTTCTGCAAAATTTGTACTACTAGACTGTAAGATCAGGATTTGCTAGCTATTTGTGCAGAAAAATATGCCTTCACATTTTAAACAACAGTTGTAAAGAACTGAAACAAATCTGGTTACAATTGTTTTCTTTCCATAAGGTTACAGTAATACAGACTCAGCAAATACCTACCTGACCTCAGATGGTGAATACTCACTTCATGGCTACATTATCCATTCTAATGATCACCTTTGGCCGCTCTTCACAAACTTGGAATCTGCCGTCAAAGAAGGGAGCAGGCAGAATCATCGAGCTTTTGGAAAGAAAGCAGATGATCTGTTTAAGGTAATATACACTCTTACTAGCATCTGAGCCAGCTGTGAGGAGCCCACAACTGACCTAGGGGCAAATGGGGACAGAGCTGTCTGAAGAAAGTTTGTCAGTCTCAGAAATGGTAGAAATACAATGCAACTCACCAGTCCCAGGCCTCTATTCCCTTCAGCTTTAGGCTATGTAGTGGAGTAGAAGTAGTGGAACAATCACAGAATATATTGGGAAATTCAAGTGCTGACAGAAATTCTCCAGATGAAGTGTTCCCATCCCACTGACACACTCTCAGAACAACCTCTGGGCCTGTTTAGTTTACATTTGTGTCCTTTTTATAATACCAGTTAGTACCTTACCACACATGCACTCCTTCCATATTGGATGCCAGTCTGTTGATACTGATGTGCATCCAGTTTAGGCTGTGCTGTATAGACAAAGCTGGTTTGTGTTGATGCAGTCGAGAAGTGATCTAACCTCCTTTGTGAAGTTTTGTATAAGCTTCAAGCTGATACCTGTTGCTGATAAAATTGTAATCCTTCTGCCACCTGTTTCAGTCTGTGGCATTCCTTTCCCAATGCTAGCCCAGGTGGATGTGATCAGACTGGAGAATGACTTAGGGTTATAACTAGCCTAACTTGTTGATTACCCATCTGGTGAAGCAGGTTGAGAGGCATAAATATTTGTACCTGTGTAAGCAGAGAGCTGGTAATGTGAGCAGGAGAATATGTCAGGACTTCATCTCTGACAGCACTGCTGACTTAAATTGTACTTCAGACAAGACCTCCTGAGGTCCTTAATTTGTATTTAACTTCAAGATGGTGATGAAGGCAATCTCCTGAAGGAGATGTCTACATCCATCATGTTATAGTCAATGGAACAAAATAAGGACTTCTGGAGACTTACAAGTTCTGCTAGCTTCATATTAGTACTTAAATAACTGGAGGACAGGAACTCCTTTGGAAATCATTCAAAGGGTCTTAAAGGGAGTTAAGATACTCTGCTTTAGGATTGCTGTTGCAGTAGATGTCTAAATTTATATACAAATTAAGTGGTTTAATGTACATGAACTGGATCTCCTCCTTTGTTAGACATCTGGGTTATCAATTTTGCTTGAGTGATGCTTGTGTCCAGTTTGGACCTAGGCTCCATATGTGTACAGGACTGTATGTCTGAGCAGAATATATGGGCTGTCTGTGGTACTATGCACATCACAGCCTGGAGATACTTCCAGTTAATGATAGAGTCAAAGCCAGCCATAACTGGTGAAATCTGTATAAGAGTGAAACGTAAAGGGATTTGTGTGTATGTATCCCTGAAAAGGTAAAGGCCTGAGGTTCTGGTACTGAATGCTTGCTTCTTCCCTTATCAGAAAAAACAGTATGATCTTTAATGTTTCTGATTTATGGTATGGTCCAATTATCTAGTCATTTTCCCATCATGGGAGAATAAACGCTTGAATGAAATGAAAGCAGTTTGTGAGGATATCAAGAAGGAACACTCGAGTTCTGCTTTGTTTCCTAAACCTGTCCTTTCAAGATGTCTGTGTGATCAGAATTCTTGAGGGGATGTAAAAATCTGCTTATCACTACAGCAAAGGATTTGGATGAGCAAATATTCAGTGGCACTTTTAATGGACCTTTTCATTTTGGGAATTCTGATGTTCACCACATTCACCTACTGCCTTGGCTGTACATAGTTTTAGTTAATTAATGAAAATATACTTCAATTACTCTGCTTTTCCCCCTTTTTAGGACTATTATCACAGCCAGGAGGTAAAGCAACGTTTTATGGCTGCCATGCACAGCATTGCTCACCTGACAGCAAGAGATGTGGCTACAGCGTTTGATCTTTCACAGTTTAAATCTGCTTGTGATTTAGGAGGTATGGCTTGTAACTGAACTTGTATGCAAATTAAAGGGAAAAGCTTGATTTCAGTTCCACATTTTATTATTTAAAAGACATGTATATTTTTTACTAGAACGGCAGTAATATTATCTACTGTTATTTTTTCTGATACTGCAATGTCAGAATAAAAGAGCAGTGCAGCTAATTGAAAGCAGAGTTACGTAAATGGTATATGAATGGTTTAAGTTAAGTGAATGTCTCAATCAGTTACACAATTCAAGGCAGAAAAGAAGAGAGTTTGTGGCTCAGGTGATACAGCATTGGGCTGGGAGTGCCGTTTTCTAGCACTGTTGTTGCTCTCCTTAGGCATATCCAGGATTTTCAAAAGTAATGGAAGTAATGAACCACCACTGCTGGGGTGTCAAACTTGAAACACTGCACTGCTAGAACAAAAGTTTGGATTCTTTTCTAGTGGGTTTGTTTTGTGTGTTGTAGTTATTAATATCTAAGATGTCCGCCAAAATGTTGAAGACCAATGATATACCTAAAGAAACTCTTCTTTTTTAGCATTCCTTTTTTTGCCCTGTGCGTGGAGCTGCACAGAGGGAATGTTATTACATAGGGAAAGATCCGCTGAAGGAAGCACACTTTATGTAGTGCCTGGGGAGGTGGACAGCATGTCAGAGGAATTAACCCCATACCGGTACAAGCATTGCCACTTGTGCAGACTCCAAAACTTCACAATCTTTACTATGCTGGAGAGTGTTTGTCAAATTCCATGTATCACTGCTTTGTAAATGCTAAACAGTTAGAGGTGCTCTTCTTCAACAAATAAAGTCTTTGCCTTTTCATTTACATTTTGAGACTCCCCAAAAAAACCATGAGGTACCGATATCAAAGGTCACATTAGCAGTTGTGTGTCAGCAAGGAGTCATTCCTGCATTCCACAAGCTTTAAAACCTTGCTCTATCAATCAGGAAGTTCTGTTGCCCATGTTAGTTGTGGAGCTGACTGTCTACCTCTAGTTCTGATTGGATGTCTTTATTTTAATGTTACATACAGCCTTGTCCCAAAAATGTCTGCAAATTCTGGGAGAAAATACTTGATTTGACTTCTTTAAACTTTTAACAGGTTGCACTGGAGCTCTGGCTCATGAATTAGTACAAGTATACCCAAATCTCAAGGTTACAGTATTTGACCTTCCAGAAGTCATTGCAAACACTTCTTACTTTCAGCCTTCAGGACAACACACTGCCCCAGTGACATTTGTGTCAGGTAAATGTAGCACATGATCTTTTGTCTGATTTCTGTTATCCTTGAGCACAGAACAGGCTTTTGCTGCTGTTCCAACCCCAAATATATCTTAGTACAAGGCAATGTAGGTTCACCCATGCTAGATGGGGACATTGTATTTCTCTAGTTGGTGGGGATAAAAAGTGGTTGGAGAATGTGGCTAAATAAGTATGAATTAGTAATTTTTTGAATACCACTGGGAGCAAAGGCTGCATGTGCTTGTCTGAGGCATTTCATTTCTAGACAAGATCAACATGGTGACTACAAAGAACTTTGTCTCCTTCCCTGCTTTAGGCTTGCTCTCCATTTTTGTTACAGAATTCTTGCCTGTGATCTGTTCTTTAACTATACTTTCCTTATCTGCAAATCAGGGCATACCTGTACCTGTTCGTTCTTGTTACTTTTTTACTCTGCTGAGCACCTTGGTTTTGTAGTATGTGCTCTGTGGTTTCTGTAGGAATGTACTAACTCTGTTTTCCAACAGGTGACTTCTTCGAGGATAACCTTCCAGAAGCAGATCTTTACATCCTTTCACGTGTTCTTCATGACTGGCCTGATGAAAAGATACATGTTCTATTAAGCAAGATATCAGCTGTTTGCAGACCAGGTATGTTTTTTTCATCTTGCGAGCTTAAAGGTGCATGTTAATGTACCTTTGAGTACTCAGTAATGCTTTTTTTAATATGAACTTACGATATTTTTCTGTTCAGTCATAGTAGCCTTTGCTTGAGTGTGTAGGCTTGCATTATGATAATACCTACTAAGAAAAAGAAGGAAACAAAGCTGCAAATAAAACTATATATATGAAGCTTTTACTATAGCTGTAGGCTTCACATACAACTATATTATCTCCCCAGTCTCTGCCATGCCCAGTCTTAACTAAGCCCTGTATCATCAATTAACTAAGCATGTGCTTATTTCTGTACATAAAATTAGCCTAACTAAAGCTCCTTTGGGTTAATCAAGAAGCAGCAGTTTGTTGTGCTGTTGGTTTGCTATCTCAGTAGTGTCCAAAATATGGTAAACTGGCTGAAATTCTGTACTACTTTATGCACACATACCAGGAGAAATACATAGCCTCTTTGACTTTCTACTACATTTGAATCATAGAATCATCAGAGTATCTCAAGTTGGAAGTGACCCATAAGGATAATCAGGTCAAACTCCTTGCTTCTTGAAGGACTAACTAAAACTAGTTCATATGACTACGAATGTCATCCAGATGCTCCTTGAACTCTGGCAGGTTTGGTGCTGTCACCACTTCCCTGGGAGCCTGTTCCAGTGCTTACCACCCTCTGGGTGAAGAACCTTTCTCAAATATCCAGTCTGAACTTTCCCTGGTGCAGCTTCTTTCTATTTCTTTGTGTCCTGTCTCTGGTTCACCAGAGAGAGGAGATTAGCACCTCCCCCTCTACTGCCCCCTTTGAGGAAGTTGTAGATGGTGATGAGGTCACACCTCAGCCTTCTGTTCTCCAGTCTGAACAGATCAGGGGACCTCAGCTGCACCTGAATGTTGCCCTCACGGCCCTTCACCATCTTGGTTACATACAGCGAGGCACGCAAAACTGCACACAGAATCAAATAATACACTGAGTTGAAAGGGACCCATCAGGATCCTCAAGTTCAACTGCTGGCCCTATACAGGACATCCCAGGGGTCACACCATGTGCCTCAGAACATTGTCCAAACACCCCTTGAACTCAGACAGTCTTGCTGCTGTTATCACTTCCCAGGCGAGCCTGTTCCAATGCTCAGCCATCCTCTGGGTGAAAAACCTTTTCCTGATACCCAACCTAAACCTGCCGTGACTCAGCTTCATGCTGTTTCCTAGAGTCCTGTCACTGGTCACAAGAGTGAAGAGATCAGTACTTGCTGCTCCATTACCCCTCGTGAGGATGTTCAAGACCACGAGGGCTCCCCTCAGTCTCCTCCAGGCTGAACAAACCAAGTGACCTCAGCTGCTCCTTTTAAGGCTTCCCCTCAAGACCCTTCACCATCCTTGTGGCCCTCCTTTGGATGGTCTCCAATACCCAAATGTCTTTTTTATATTGTGGTGTCCGAAACCACACATAGTATTCCAGGCAAGGCAGTACCAGCGCAGAGTAGAGTGAGACAATCACCTGTGTAGTGATTTCCTATCCTGTGCTTGATGCACCCCAGAACATGGTTGTCCCTTTGGACTGCCAGGGCACACTGCTGACTCATATCCAGGCAGTATTAAAGATCAAAGAAGACAAAAAGCAGAAAAGCCTGACCACTGAGATCATCTGCTTCATTAATCCAACTGTAGCTCTGAAGTTTGTTTCAGAGGAGATCATGCAAAATAAGACCTAGCCCATAAACTATAATCCTGATTATAAATTATGAAAAAAATTGTGGGTGACTGTCTTAATCTTCTTATGCAAAGACTGGAGTATCACTGAAAGTAAACGTCTTTCACTGATTTCCACTGAAGACCATTAAAAAATCAGTCTGAGGGGACCTCTGTAACTGTGTCTGAGCAAAACACTTAAGCTAAAAATACTTAAACAGCACCACTTTTGGTTGTTTTGGAAATGCAGGAAATGCCTTGCTAGTGGCAGAAACTGTGCTTGATGAACAGAAGACGCACCCTTCTGTAGCTGTGCTACAATCCCTCAGTATGACTGAAGGCAAGCAGAGAAGCGGCTCAGAATATAAACAGCTACTGGAGAAATATGGATTCACAGATGTACAAATTAAGATTACAGGAAACTTATTAGATGCTGTTCTGTGCTTCAAGAAGAGTCTGTCACTGTAGCATGTCCAGAAGCAATCTGGGATGCTGAATTTTCACCCTTGTGCTATACACCCATCATCAACCAGCTCATACGGGCAGTTTAGGAGCATTTTGGCCCTTTATCTGAAGCATAATTGTTACAAGCCTTGGTTACAAGTTGGAGTGCAGCTTCTGCAGGAGTGAATTCTGTGCATTTTAGAAAGTGTCTGGGGCAGGCTGAAATTCCTGCATGTGAAATACCTTAATGTCCACTTCTTCTGCAGACTGTATTAAGCTTAGACTTGACCTAGCTGTGTATAGCGTGTCATGCTAAAACTGCAAGCTTGTATTGAGCTACATCACTACCTTAGTTTTCTTGGACCTTAAAATTAAAGAGAATTTTCGCTCTGCAGTGTATTCAGTGGTCACTGCTCATTTTTATAAGAAATGAAAAATTAAATATATTAATATTAAATATTGTACCATCTGCCTGATTTGGGGATGTTAGTCCTGTTTTTCACTATTGTGTGGGACTTTACTCAAAAATAAGGATAGTCTTTTTTAAGCACTTTTTCTACAAGCAAAAGTGAAAACAGAACAAACCTCAAACATGTTCCTACAACAGCTGTAACATCACAGAGGAACTTCAGCAGCCTCTGACCTCCAGCCACAGTATGTACCTGCACAGGCTCCAGCTGAGAGCTGTTCATATTGCTTACTTTCACTTCTGGGGCTTTCTGAATATGGTTGAATGGCCATATATGCTTTCTGTCTCATTAACTGAGATGAGTTTTAGGATTTATGTATAAAACCTTGTATGAAAATTTAAAAAATAAAAGTTTCTTCATGCTTCAGTCTTTAACTGGAGAACCTGTCTCTTCAAGTAATTTGTCACTAATGTCACCTCTCCTAATGTTTATTTCTTTCCTGATACTTCATTGAAATTTATTTTTTTCTTTTTAAAGTGTACTTTTTAGTGGAAGCATCTCTAGAGATAAAAGTTGCACTTTCAAACTAGCTTTCTTCTCTATCAGTTGTGAGTTTCTTGCCTGTTACTTGTATGGCAATAGTCCCAATAAACCAGTGTGAAAGAGGCTCTGCAACTACGGAATCACCAACCTCAGCAAATTAGAGAGGGTCAATGAGGACGGTTAAGAGTTGCATCTGCCCAACTGTTACTTACTCAGGAGTTACTTTGCTCCTTGACCAACGGGTAAAGAAAAAGTGACACAGTGATTCAGGAGGAGAAACATACTACAGAGCATTTCAGGTGCAAAATTCAGGGAAATGTCAGACTTTATGACAGTGGGGTTTTTAATTCTTAGCAAAAGTTTTCTATGAATGGAAATTTGACTGATCTCATCTGTACAGACATTTGAAATAGAAAAGGCTGACTATTCAACAAATGAATAAATTTGAAATGTTTCTTTTCCACATTGGCATGAAGCTTGCTATTAGCTTAACAGGTTTGTATGTTGAGAGAGACTTGTTCTGGCAATCAGATCTGTCTCATAGTTATTCATAAAGTTCATAATGCTGTTCTTTAAGCTGCTCTAAGCTGTTTGAGTCAGAAACAATCAAATCCTAAAGCGGGCACACCTGTAACTGTCACAGACTTTAAAACTGTGCCCCTAAGTACTATGTCTCTGTACGTAAAATTTGAATAGAATGTGTTTGGCTACCACACAGCCTTCATGTACTCTGTCATTAAGGCACAACACTAAGCATTAGTCCCTTGGGCATGCTGTCTGTGGTCCTGCACCACAGCTTTGCACTCTTGGGATAATTAAGCCTTGGAGCAGGTGCTCCAGGGAGGTTATGGAATCTCTGTCCTTGGAGGCTTCCATGTGAGAAGCCCTGAAGAAGCTGAGCTGACTGTAGAGCTGCCCTGCTCTGAGTGGGAGGCTGGACTAGAGATCTCCTGTGGTCTGTTTCAGTCTCAGCTGTTCTACAATCATTTGATGCAGCCTGGTCACCTGTGGAATTATAAGATCATCTTACTAATACACAAAATGAGTTTTTCAGTTCCTCTGAATATCTTTTGCTGACTGGTAGAAGGAGTGGATTTAACAGTCTTAACACTGAAAAGATTTTCTAAGCAATATGCATAACTGAGGAAAATCTTCCTGACATGAAGAATGAGGGGGGTTAAACTTTAAAACTTTTTGATGATTATTAAATGTCTGAGGTGTACAAGTTGGAAAGGCTCTGAGGAGATGGTCTTAAAGGTCAGAAAGATATGAATGTTATACAGCACTTAATAAAATCACTATGAACTGCTGCTACTTTGATGTGAGTTGGTGCAAGGCCAAAAGGCAAATATGTATAGCAATGCTTGTTTTGTCAGTAGCCCTCTCTTAGCTTCCCTTTCCCCTCACAGGTCTGAATATGGAGAAAAAGACTCTGTAAATCAGTTCATTTAAGTTCTGCTCTCATCCTTGGGTCAGTCCCACCACAAAGAACTCGGGTCCTACAGGAATAAAGTACAGAATGTATTGAACAGAAACATTGACTTCTCCTCTGCTTCTGTAATGCTTGCCATCTACTCTTCTCTCTGCTTGGCATCATTTCAATATGAATGTGAAGCAGCAGTATATCCCAAAGAGATGCAACTCTATTCCTGTCTTACTGTTTTCTATAGTCCTCATGCCAAGTCTACAGCAGTCATACCCTTTTCCCCTGAAAACAGAGACATGCCTTGACTTGTGTTTGATCACTCTGTATTGTGAAAGGGAATTTCCTGGGGTTTGTTAAGAGGAGTATATTATTCATTTAATAGTGGTCTAGTCATTTAATAGCACAGCAAATCCATAAATTATAAAGGAAATCACCCAGGTCTTGTAGTTTGCACCTCTATATATGGTAGCAGAAATTTTCTTGCCTGTTAATGGATTAGAACTGTTGCATGCATTTGTTTTTTAATCAGGCTGTGCGATTTTGCTGGCTGAAATGGTTTTGGATGATGAGAAGAAGAACAGGAGCACAGCTCTGCTGCAGTCTTTGAACATGCTTGTGCAGACAGAGGGAAAGGAGAGAAGTGGCTCTGAATATCAAGCCTTGCTGGAAGAACATGGATTGACAAATGTTAAAATCAGAATAACAGGAAATTTGTTAGATGTCATTCTCTGTGTTAAGACCTAGAAAAAAAATTGATTAAGTAGTAGTCTGGATGTCTTATACTTGTGTTTGATGTTTTGTAATCATGCAAATACATTCTCAGCTTCCTATCTACCATAAACAAGAAATGTTATGTCAGCTTTGTGGTGTTACTTTTAAAAAGGGAGAAAGATTGATTACATTTACTTTAGACTTAAGTAAAATGATGCCAGAAGATTCTGTGGCAGCACAACACATGAAGGACACAAATGGTGTCATCAGCCCGATGGCAGTATTCACACTGCTGAGAAATCACTGTTTCTTCATACTAGGTGCAGTTGGAATAGTAGAGGTTTTAGACCAGCACACATTGCTTTGCCCTGTTCCAGGAGGTTAATGTTGGTATCGTTTTAATGTCCTCTGGCTCCATCACTATCCATTTTAATATAATTTTATGTTACACCGTCTACTGTAAATAAACACACTCTAATCAAGTCTGGAAACTGCTACTGCAATGGTGTAGTCAAGACTGGAAACAAGAACTGGAGCAGCAGCTTCCTGAGAGTCAAGACAGGCTGCTCTGCTTTGAGAGAGGTTTCTGAAAAAAGGCAGTTATATAAAAGCACAAGTTTCTTCTGTGACTGTAATTAAATGTGAGGGCACCGAGTTTGTTTCAAGAACATCATCCTATGCCTTTTCACTCCTACTTAATTTGTGAGCTCTTACAAAAGTGAATAGCAGAATATGAGATTAGATAAAGAGACTAAAAAAGGTGCAGAAACAGAAGAAAAAGTGTGGTGATAGAGGTAAAAGGATTTCCCCCAGCCATATGCAGGTGAGCTCCCAAGGTGAACAGAACATGACAACTACTGACTGAACAGTTTCCCATTACACATTATGTGCCTTTTACCTTCATTTTTCACACTGATGATACTCAAGAGTCTCAGAGTATAAAGTTCTTTTTAAATCAATAGAAAATTTTATGGTGAAAAAAATCTGTCTTGCAGACAATGCATTGTGCTAAGAGAGTATTAACATTCAGTTATGAGCATTATTAAAAGGAAAAATTACCATGCTAGGCTGTGTGTACCTCCCTGAATGTGTGTACCTCCCTGAATGCATGTACCACAGCCTTTCATAAATTATGTCCAAAATAATGGTCTTGTAACACCGTATGTGCATAACCCTCTGTGAGCTCAGGAGTCACTTCAGTCTATCTGTATTATGATTTAGAATATAGAAGAGCACACAACTTACTTTGGATCTTTTGAGGTGCAAAAAAAAAAGTATAGTGACATATCTAACACAGCATATTGTACTAGAGCAGAGACAAAGGCTATGCCTGGCACATCTCACAACACGCCCTCTGAGAGAGATGCTCTCATTTTGAAATCCTACAGAGTACATACATGTGTAAGCAGTGGTTTCTGGCACCTCAGCTACTGCAACTTCATGGTTTACCAGTCATCTGTTTAAAAAAAAGGTTTGGCCTTATTTACTTTGGTTGGAAACATCCATTAAAAGTGAAAGCAGGTGAGTGTGAACTAATGCCCTCCAGCTAGCACAATTTCAATACTTTTAGAAAGAATAGGTATAATTTCAGACAGAAGTTTGACCATTAGGTTCAAAATATCAATTTCAGCATACAGTAAAATCAGTAAAGTTACTGATGGAAACCAGGCGTATTTTGGTAGGGCATGAGGCCCTGCTATGAGTGCTTACCCTGGCAGCATGCAGAGGAAGTTTTCACAGCATCTAACTTCGAGTGCCTATACAAGAGGCTGGAACCACCCTTTCCTTTTGTCCCTTTATTGCTCCATAGGAAACTGCAGCTAAGTCCTTTGGCATTTCATTGTCTCGGATCAATTCAGTGACATACAGAAGAGCCCCCCATGATGTGACCCTTGGCACTGGCAGTGCTAAGGAGGAGGTGGGAAGAACTTGGGAACAAGGATATGCCATGGATCAGCATTACCCAGAGGGTGGTGAGCATGGAGAAAAACCCACTGGTGCCCAGACAGTGCCCCAAATGTGCTCCTCTCCATCTGACAGCTGCTGCTGCCCCACAGGGATCCTGTGCAGAAAGCTGTATCTCCATTCTAGACTGGCTTCCAGGAGTTGCCACAGAAGGAGCCTCCCAATTTGCTTGCGTGTCCTGCTCATTGACTACTGCCCGGGCCCACAGACCCACACCTCAAAGCCAGTGCTCCACCAGCTCACATTCAGCTTCACAGAATCATAGAATCACAGAATCAGTTACGTAGGAAAAGAATTCTCAGATCATCAAGTACAACCTCTGACCCAAAACTACACGTCAACAGATCACGGCACCAAAGTACTACATCCAGTCTTTCCCTAGGCACACCAAGGGACGGTGACTCCACCACTTCCCTGGGCAGTCCATTCCAATGTCTCACCACCCTTTCTGTGAAGAAATTCCTCCTAATGTTCAACCTAACCGTCCCCTGGCACAGTTTAAGACTGTGTCCTCTTGTCCTGTCGCTCAGAGAAAAGGCCAACCCTCACCAGGCTACAGCCTCCTTCCAGGTGGTTGTAGAGAGCGATAAGGTCACCCCTGAGCTTCCTTTTCTCCAGGCTAAAGACCCCCAGCTCCCTCAGCCACTCCTCATAGGACTTGTGCTTTAGACCCTTCACCAGCTTCATTCCTCTTATCTGGATCCACTCCCAACACCTCAATGTCCTTCCTGGATTAAAGGGCCCAGAACTGGGCACAGTACTCGAGGTGTGGCCTCACGAGTCAGAGGCAGGATCACTGCCCTGGTCCTGTTAGCCAGGATGGCATTGGCCTTCTTGGCCACCTGGGCACACGCTGGCTCACGTTCAGATGCTGTCACCAGCATCCCCTGGCCCTTTTCCACTGGGCAGTTTTCCAGCCAGTGTGCCACCAGCCTGTAGCGCTGCATGGGGTTGTTGTGACCCAAGTGCATTTGGCATTTGGTCTTGCTGAACCTCATACAATTGGAGCCCATCAATCCAGTCCGTCCAGATCCCTCTGCACCCTTCGTGCCGGGCGGTGCGGGGACCCGCTGGGCTGTGCAGGCGCTACCGACAGCGACAGAAAGCGATCGCGGAGAGCGCTTGGGAAGGCGACTGTAGTGGGGACAATTGTGTGANCTGGCGCCGCAGCGGGGGCAAATGCGAGGGGAGGGCGCGGGGGGCGGGGCCCTTTCACCACACGCCCCGCCCCTGGCGTGGACTGGCCAATGGGGCGGCGGGGGGGGGG